>JAMQGT020011779.1:0-41041 GCA_024447675.2 Pterophyllum scalare
TTCTTTCTCCATCTGTTTCCCTGCAGTGTTGACAGGAATCAGCTGCTGAGGTTCATCCGCTGCTGTGCTGCCTGTGATGCCCAGCAGGAGGCAGCGTCAGGCCTGCTGAGGACTCTGCAGCACAGCTTGGATCTGTCCTGCTCCTCCTGTGTGGAGCTACCAGAGGGTCAGACTGAGCCTCTGAGTCTGACTGCTGATGACTGCAGGGCCGTCTCCACCCTCCTGACGCACAGCAGCCGGGACACACAGCTGGACCTGCGAGACTGTGAGGTGGAGGACAGCGTGCTGGACCTGCTGTTTCCTGTCCTCCACAGGGTCCGCCTCAGGTGGGAGAACCTAAACCAGAGAGAAGCTGGTTCACGTTGGTGCTGATGCATCCTGACAGCTTCTCTCTGCTCTGTGTTTCCTGTTTAGAGTCAGTAAAACTGTCCTCCTCCAGCTGCTGTCTCTGCTTCCCGTGAACACTGAGAGGGACACAGTGAGGCGGGCGGTGTCCCTGTGCAGAGCCCTGGGTGGAGAGCTGGATCTCAGCCACACCACCCTGGATCAGAGGGCCTGTGGGGCTTTGGTCCAGATGCTGGAGTCGTGTGAAGGGCTGACAGAGCTGGACCTCAGTCACTGTCAGCTCACTGACCAGCTGCTGCTCCCCCTCATCACACATCTGCACAAAGTCCAAGTCCTGGAGTGAGTGTCGCACACTGATCCTTCTCTGGGAGGCACAAACAGACAGCAGCCCTGCTCACACACACTACAATAACATGATGTGCAGATAAACTAGTGTCACGTGTTGTGTTTGTGTTACAGTCTGAGTCACAATCGGCTCACCGATGCTTCGACTGCTGCGTTACTCCAGCTGCTCTCCATCAACCCCTCCATTGACTGTGTGCGGTGAGCCAACATGAATCAGTGCAGCATCAGTGAAGAAGCTTCTCCTCAGACTCTCAGAGGAATCATTCTCAGTCTGAGCTCACATCAGTTCATGTTGTTCTGTGTCAGTGAGTGACCTTTGCCCTCTGCTTCGGTCTCTTTCTAGGCTCTTCGGCAACAACATCGAGCACAGAGCAGCCTTTAAGGAGCACGAGCAGTTTGAGATCTGGTGAAGCCGTCGTCATCATCGGGGAGTCGTCGGTTCCTCTCGTCAGACTTTGGTTTCATGGAGCTCTGATTCCACCTGACTGTCCTCCTGATGTTTACACATTAGATTGTTCTGCTGTGGTTGTGACTGAATTACTTCCTCACAGTGAGACAAAGAGAGACCATCACAGTGACATCAGTGAGCTGTTTATGGATCTTTGTAATAACTGCAGGTCTGCATGTTTCAGCTATTTCACAGCTCTCTGTATCGCAGATTTTTTTTAATTGTTACAGATTCTGTTTTGTGGAGTTTTCCCTATATCACAGAAATCTGCAGGTATTTCTGTAACACCCATAACTATGTTCATCGCTCGGACGTAGAGATCAGCGATGCCTACGCCTTCAGCAGAAATAAAAGCAACGGCTGAGGTCAAAGATGCTGTACCCAGTTCATCACTATCAGCATTACGCAGCTACATAACTCATCATCTTCATCATTCTAGTTGTAGTAAGAGAGTGGGAAAATTAAAAAGGTTAAAATATATAAAAATAATAATGTATAATAAATATAAAGCTGCTACTTCACAGATTTTCACCTATCACCGGGGTCTCTGTAGACTCTGTAGAATATTCATTTCCAGCATGTTCCAGTGTTAGTTCGGCCTAACTAGTGTCTCTTTGTGGTCTTTGTTTAGTTCTTCCTGTTTTTTTTGCCCTTCATTTTACTTCCTTTGTGTCACTGTCGTTCGTTTCTCTTCTACTTTCTGTTCTCAGCCCTCAGTGTTTGTGCGTTCTTTGTCAGTGTCTGTTCCTCCTGTTGTTGGGACACTCTTTATTTGTCTCAGGGATTTTTATTTTTGGATTACTTGCCAATCAATATTAAAGGTGCGCTTTGTGTTAACTTTGCAGTTGAAGTTGTTGCAGCCCCACTGCCTGTCAGCCATTAGCAGGAGTTTGAATTCTACACTCAAACTGAGAATGGTTTCATTTCATGCTTTCCTCAGTGTTTCTTATACACATGAAGGTGCAGCCGTCCATTAAACACCACCTGAACCCGATCCCCAAAGGGCACGGGTGGCAACAGTTGGGAGTTTGTCAACATGCAACACTGACAGTGCAAACACACATTCAGACACATTAACTGTGGGACATTTATTGCTATTTTCATCCATCTATACGCTTCCCTCCGTTAGTAGTGGATATCTGCCACTCTGTACATATTTCATACACTGCCTGAACCATTGTGCCCCCCACAGTGACTCATACTCTTTATACTTCCTCTCTTTACCCTGCTTGTACTTTTCCTCTCTCTCCTCAGTTGTCTTTATCAACTTTATATACTGTCTATACCCTTTCCCCACTATAAGCAGTGACTATCCTTCACTTCTTATGTAGAAGGGACTTTCCCTGCTGTCAGCAGTCATAAGTGTGGCCTCATAACGACCCCCTACTCTGTCAACTATGAGCTAGACCTGTGCAGCCTTAAGCATGTGTCCTAAAGTGGGTGAAGGGTGCCAAAAGTTGACGGGGTGAGGATTAAATATCAAAGGGTGAAAACTTATGCACATTAATTTGGGTCAAAAGGGGGTGGAGGAAAGTCCTGCAGAGAGGGTATAACTGCCCTGCTTCTCTTTTGTCGCCGGACTAACCCCTTAAGGCTGAACACCCCCGGGAGGCGCTGTCTTGCTTTGTTGCTTTTTGTAACACTTTGTGGGAAATAAATCTCTGAAATGGATCCTGCTCGATTCCAGTGGATTATTTAAAAAAATGGATTTAATTGTGAAAAACTTTCAACCAGAGCCGGGGCCTCCCAGAAGAAAAAAGGTGAACGAGGAACCCGGACCACAACTGATGTAACACTGACACAAATTCCTAGATAAAAACAAACCACACACATTAACCACCAAAACATTACACTGAAACACACAAATCAATTAAGATATGAGCTCGTTACAGGGAAATCTGCAGGTTACAGCAGCTCAAGGACAAAGAAGGATGAAATAAAATACAATACATAAAATATATATCATTAAACATATATGTAAAACTATATACAGATATCAAAGCACTATATGCATTATGGGTGAGGGTGTAAATAAAATGTATATGTACACACGTCTTAGACCCAATAGTGAGAAATAGACTGCAATAAAAAGGTTAAAGGTCATGCAGCAGCTAAATCTAAGATGTTGATGGAATGTGGGGGGAATGGCAGATCTTAGGTTCTCCTGCAAAAGGACTTGGGAAGATTAGATGATCAGCTGTAGTTTGAAAGTTGATTCAGTTCTAGAATATGTCCATGATTTAAGAGTTAGACTGAAACACGGACCTTTCAGACTGGCGTTAAAAGGTTTCTCAGGTTTTAGCTGTGGTATGGATGAAGGTTATGGTCGTCCCTAGTATAAGAAGATTCATGTTTGCTTCTGCCCTACGCTTTATGTAAAGCACTATTCTTTACAGCACTTGAGATATTGGACAATGACTGCTATTTTGATTGGATGACAGCTCATCCTGAAGAATTGGAACACACCTGGAGAACCTCTGAGACTGGCTGACAGGACAGCAGCGGCTCCTGTCAGCTGGGAGCAGTTCAATTCAATTTTATTTATATTTTTATATCACAACAAACAGTCGCCTCAAGGCGCTTTGTATTGTGGGTAAAGACCCTACAATAACACAGAGAAAACCCAACAGTCAAAACGACCCCCTATGAGCAAGCACTTGGCGACGGTGGGAAGGGAAAACTCCCTTTTAACAGGAAGAAACCTCCAGCAGAACCAGGCTCAGGGAGGGGCAGTCATCTGCTGTGACCGGTTGGGGCTGAGGGGAGAGAGACAGGACAAAAGACATGCTGTGGAAGAGAGACAGAGATTAATAATAATGATTAAATACAGAGTGAAGTATAAACAAGTAAATAAAGGTGAATGAGAAGAAACAGTGCATTATGGGAAACCCCCAGCAGCCTAGGCCTATAGCAGCAGAGACTGGGAACAGTAGCCCGGAAATGGCAATCAGCTGGGAACAAGGAGCAGACAGATAGAGGCTCTGTTCATATACTCACTCTCACCATTGTGAGTGGATAGGAAAGGCAGGCTCATTAAGAGACAACAATAATACCATATATCATTTAGGTTACAGAAAGAACTACTAAATGTTACAGTGGGGCATGTACCTGGACTTTATATCCACACCTTCATTTCTTTTGTCTCTTTTCCCTTTATTAGAATGAGAGGACTGTAATTAAGACGACTTCCTTTGGTTCAGATGGAGGTTATGAAACTACTTTATTGTATGGATGTTGGATTGCTCTGTTTCTGAGAAAAACATCAAAACGAGAAAGAATAATTTGCTTCATCAGCACTTTGTTCATACTCATGTCTCCTAAAATAATGAAAGCATAAATAACCGCTTCTTTCAAAGGGAACCCCAGAGCTTGACGGTGGGGATCATGAGAGGAGGAGACGTCGCAGGCTCTCATTAAAGTAACTGAACTCGTGAAAAGTATCACCAAAGCTACCTCCACCTTTGCTTCACCTGCTGGCAGAGGTCACCTTATGCTGACATGGTGCCACAAGCTGCAGAGGCAGCTGCAAACCAAACGTCCTTTTTAGGAGGAACTTTCCTGACTTCAAGAGACTCCTGGATCTGAACCAGAGGCAACAAGACATGAGGAGCTGTGAAAGAGTAGGACACTGGAGAATTAGAAGATTTGTGTTTCAGTCTAGGTGCTTCATTCAGTGTGCACCGGTGTGTGTCTCAATTTATGTGTATGTGTCAGATGTTAGGATTGGAAAATGAGCTAACACCAATGACTGACTAATAATGGCAGGTATATTATGATGAAGCTTCTGTCAGATTTGAATTTTTTACATTTACTTTACTTTTATTATTAATGTGCTTGTGTGTGCCATGGTGTTTATTATTATCTACAAGTTTGTGTTTAAATCATTTACATGTGAGTTGTAAACGCTGTTTACGTGTTTAATATTTTCTCAATAAAAATATAAACAGATCCACAGACGCGTTTGACTTTCTGCTGCTGCAATGGCGCCATCTGGTGGACACCAGAAGGACCTACAAACAGAAGTGTGGCGGGTCGTCAGGAATTTTTTTAATTTATTTTTCTTGTAAATGAAAGCAAAAGCAGAACAGTGACGTGACTGTTCGTCATGTCAAAGCTCCTCGGGCTCAGAGAAGGACAGGCTGCTGTGCTGGGAGGCTCCACCTCAGGCTGCTCAGGTGAGTTTGACGTGTTTTAAAAACGTCTCTGAGCTCAGACTGTTTCATAAATGGAACATCTTCATGGCAGAAGGCCACATTCACTTATTTTCTCTTTAAACTTGACCCAAACCGCAAAGTCACCGACTGCGTCTGTGCCGCGTTTACACACTCTTTTGTGCTGACATCGAAACCATTCATTTGTGTGTAAAAGTTGAAGTCGTCCAAGTGTAACTTAATTGATTGTATTTTTGTAGGTCCGATCGTGTCAGCCATGTCGCTCAGCGTGAAAATAAAGATCTGAAGCTGGAGCAGACAGTGAGCACCCCGAGGAGTGCATTTATAAACTGACGCACAGCAGCGCCGATTCTCTGCCGGCCGCAGCTGCTGGAGTTTAAGGTGTTTTCCCATCAGAGGTGCAGCGATTACAGGAAGTGACTGAAGTTTTTAGGAAAGATAAACACGTGATTTTGAGATTTGCCGAATTGAAACTCAGTGCAGAAAGAGCTTACAGAGTAAAGTGATATAATTTAGGGCCGGTTCATCCAAGACTCAAAAGCTTCATAGTGCACTTCATTCAGTTCTTCCACATGCTGTCATAGGGGAATGACGTAATGACAAAGTGAAACTGAATGACACTGAAAAGTTTGTAGAATTCATCAATATTGCCATCATTGCCATTTTGAGGTGAAAATCCATGTTGGAAAAAAGCTGTAACATGACAACATGTGGAGCAGAGAAGCGCTGGGAATGCTGTCTGTGTACTGCACCAGGAGGGCAGATCTTTACAAAGGAAGTTCAAAGTTTGATATGAAACTATAAAGAGCTTAAACAGATAAGGCAGACTGAAAGCAGCACAGCTGCTGCTGACTGTTCAGAAGTGCGTATGGCATGAAAAGCACTGAATTATTCTGTGTGTTACGGTGGCCCTGAGGGGTCAAACACACTGCAAGAAAAGGCCTCATTTCCTTTATTAATAAAGTCTATTTGAAGCCAGGGAAGAAGCTGGCAGGATTATCAGCGTGTGAGTTAGCAGATTTATCCATATCACAGCTCCACCATTAAGACACGGGAGAACCTGACGGAGGATCGGAGACGGAGAACGGACGCCCCGTTTTCCTGAACACGGATTGGTTTGTGGTTTTATCTGAGAGCTTGTTTAGAATATGGACCCCAGCTGTTGGTGCAGTAACAACTATTCAGGATCTAAATTAAAATGCCTCAAACACTGAGAGCATTTCAGCTGAGTGCATGAAAAATTGACCTCAATGAAGTTAGAACATTTTCTGTTATCTTCATGTATAATCTGTGGGAACATCTATGACATGGACAACATGGATAAATGACTTCACCACACCGGCGGTGTCCAGAATGTACATTTGTGATATTTCTGAACGTCAGTGGCTAGTTTGTTGTGTTACTTCTTGCACAGTGGACAGCACACATTACAGCGTTTGTCTGTAATGTTTGTCTTCTGTGTTTCAGACAGAAGAACAGTGAGGATGAGGATCTGGGATCCTTCTGGTTGGACATGACTACCTGCACTTTGCTCAGTCAGCGGTGAGCTACAGAAGCTTTGAGTACAGAGGTTAAAATCTAAAATCCATTTTAAACTCTAACATGTGAAACAATTTTAGAGATCAGCACCTTTTTAGATACGAATGCAAAGCTTACATTTTCTGGCATTTTTCCTGATTCCAGATGTTTGATTTTACGTTTTTGAAGCCTGTACCAAGAATATATTTACGTGTCTACAGACACACAGGAAGTCCTTATCTGTATAAGTAAAGTAGACCTACTTAACAAAGAACAAAGCTTTGTTCGTACTGCAGCTCAGTGAGACGGTGGCTCGATGTAACAACACTACTGCAGCAAGTCTGTTCATTTTATTTCAGATCTTTGCTGCATCCTTTAAACTAAGACATCACTGTTTAGTAAAATTCATATTTAGAACATTTATAAAACCAGTTTTACAATGGGCTTTATAAGAATATATATTACACATTAAAATGAAATCAGTAAGTACTGGGAACAGATTAGATTGATTGATGTTAAAAAAAATTAAAAGTCAGAGCCTGAGGATGAATTATAAACTCAATTACAAAATCATTTTAAAACAGAGCCATGCTAGGCTCAAGAACAACATCAACAGTAAAGCACACTGACTCAGGAGTTAAGTTAAAATAAACCTCATAAATAAATAAGACTAAACTTGATTTAAAATATTTATTATTTTTGGAAAAGATCTCCCCCTTAAAATGATTCCTAATAAATCCGATGTGTGACGTTGTTTTAAATACAGCTTTAGTCCTTCCCCTGTTTGAACAGGACATACTGAACTCCAGGAAGTAAAGAAACATGGCTTGTACATCTCAGTCAGCTTTGGAGTACGTCCAGAGTGCCAGACTCCACCTGGTGAGAACTTTAAAGGGGCTTACTGTGATTGTGGAGAACCTGAACCAGAAAGGAGTTTTCTCAGAGGAAGAAGTCAGTAAAATAAAGACAGAGGGTGATGACTTTGATAAAACCAGAAGAATTGTGGAGTGTGTCATAAAAAAGGGGGAAGCAGCTTGCTATGAGTTTCTCAGGATTATTGACACAACAAGAAAGAGGTCCACAGAGAGGCCCCCACCTTTTGATGAAAATACAGAGTTGACTTCCTCTTCAGGACACACATTTGACCTGAACTACTGGATCAGCTGCTTTTCCTTCAACGAGGACATCAACATGGATGTTACATATTTACAAGGTATTTTTAAACACACTGAAGTGCGTGGTATGATATTCATGTCGTCATGTTACATTTACAATGCAGTGCTGTCCACTGACACATCAGTAAAATTAATAAATGATTACTTTTCTTTCAGGCCCCAAACCGTGCCACAGATACCAGCGAAAGCTGAAATCAGAAGCTCAGAAGATTTCAGAAAGATCATGGACCAAAAGCAAAGCAGTTCTCTTCAACAAGCAGAGCTCCTTGTCCTACACTTCACTTGTGTTAGACACAAAAGGACGGGTTTCACCATTCAAAATAAAAAAGTCAAAGATCAAGAAAAGCAGGAAGCTTCGTCTTAGGACTTCCCCTGATCTACTGCTGAAAACATATGAGAAAAACATCCTTTTAGTTGGCAAACCTGGAGTTGGGAAGACGGCTGTGGTCCATCAGATGTTGAAGCTCTGGTCAGAGAGAGATAACCAGGATCTAGATTACATGTTCTACTTTGACATGAGAGAAACACCCACCATCACAGAGGTCCGTAAACTGGAGGATCTTCTCTTTGGTGTGTTCAGTGAACCAGATGAAGGCAAAGACGAGGTTTTAGAGGACATAAAGAAAAATACTGACAGTGTTACTATCATTTTTGATGGAGTCACAGATGTGCCTTCTCCATCTGTGGTGTTTAAGCTCATTCAGAAGACCCTCCTACCTGAAGCAAAGATCATCATCACCTGCAGACCAGAGGACGAGTCAGCAGACTTCCTGTTAGACTGGGATTGTCTCAGAGTGGAAGTGAAAGGCTTCAGTGAGCAGGGCATCACAGAATATTTATCCAAGAATCTGAGTGAGGAACACTTGAACCAAGTTTTGTGTAACTTGGAGTTATTCTCTCTGCCACGTCCCCATGTATGCTCTGATGGTGGCTGCCTGCTTCAGCTTTGAGGGCTCAGATGTCTCTCCACATCCCTGCACAGTTACTGAAATATACCTCAATATCCTCCACATCTGCATTCAGAGAAATGTTTGCAAGACATCTGAAAATGAAAGAAGTCAGAGGAGTGCAGTGCTGTCTTTAGCTGAGGCTGCTTTTTCTGCAACAAGAGAAAAAAGTGTGACCCTATCATCACTGTCCCAGTGTGACAGCTGTGTTCATTTGTCCTTTTTGAACACGCTTCTAATTCAAGTCGGTCCAACTGTAAAGAAACCCTTGTGCTCCTTCCTCCACTACACGGTTCAGGAGTTTTTTGCAGCGCTGTGGGTCTTGAAGGATCCAGAAAGGACCAGAGGTGTTCTCCAACAGTGTCTCACTGAGGACATCAAACACATGAAACATTTGCTCCCTTTCTTGAGTGGACTGTTGAATGAGACGAACACTGATCTGTTAGAACGTCTGATTCCTTCTCAGCAGCTCAGAGACACGTCTGGCTGGTTCTTCAAAGACTTGGTGAACACCTTTGTAGATCATAGTGAGGACCGTGAAATCGACCTGCTGTTCTTATGTCAGTGCCTCTATGAGTCTCAGTCTGCTGAAGCCTGTCTCTATCTTCTGGATAAACTGGAATACAGTTTTGATCTGAGTGGGAAGGCTCTCGATCCTCAGCATTGCTGTGCCATCTCCTATGTGATCAGCCAGAGTGAGGAGAGGAAAATGCAGCTAAACCTGGAGGGAACAAAAATATCAAACCAAGG
This sequence comes from Pterophyllum scalare, assembly GCA_024447675.2. Classification (NCBI taxonomy): domain Eukaryota; kingdom Metazoa; phylum Chordata; class Actinopteri; order Cichliformes; family Cichlidae; genus Pterophyllum; species Pterophyllum scalare. The sequence continues at coordinate 9,701 of JAMQGT020011779.1, forward strand.
AATGAGAGCGCTATCAGGATGTCTCCACAAACTCCAAAGGTAAGAGAGAACATGTACTGTGGATGTCAGAAGTTTACATACACCTAAACTATGTTCATTTAAACTGTTTCACATTTTCTAACTTGATAGGAAAAGCTAGGAAACATTCACTGAATTACATCAGTTATAATAACTCAGAGGTTGTCCTGTGCCACTGGGGCTGTGCCTGGGTGCCCTGGTTGTGCTGGCTGATGTCCTTCCTGGGCTTTGGGTCTTTTCACTCTCCTGCACCTTATGCAGTGTTCTTGGCTACTTTTTGGGTGTCCGTGTTGCCGGAGTGGGACAGAGTTGTTCTCTCGGCCTCTGTTGGGTCTTGGTGAGGGCCCCAGACACTGGTGGAGATCTTCGTGCATTTTTCTGCCTTGGCTGTCCACTACTTCTTTGTCTTTCATGTAGGTTGCAGCCACTTGGGTTATTATAAACATCCTGTGTTGTGATGTTTGGACTCACCACACTGTCTGCTTTGGTTAGTGCTAGACTCTTTATCCTTACTTAGGGGTATGGCTGCTGGCTTTCACTGAGGTGCATTTTGCTGGTGACTTTTTTCAAAAAATAAAATTCTCTCATGTTATGGGTAAAGTTCACAACTTTTGATTTGGGAAAGATTGCATGCATGTCCTCACATATGCATGGATCCGTATGGATCCGTACTGATGTACACACACACACACACACAAAGGGCTAATGACGTGTTAAAAGAATACCAGCTAGCAGGTATTTTAACCTGTAGCTGATTGCACAAATGGTATCTCAGTTGCCTACCTGTTCCAGTTACATGAACAAGATCTGACAGGTAAACCAGCAAACAAGGTGAGGTTTGCTAAGCGGCACTATTTCATTTATGTTAGCTAACGAGTGAAGGACAATAGGCACAGCCTCACTGTCTCCTATTTTTTTCTCACATTAATATTAGTGTTCTTTCTGAATAGTAAACTTCTTCATGACAGCAGCGGCTCCAGTCAGCTGGGAGCACTTCAATTCAATTTTATTTATATAGTGGTATATCACAACAAACAGTCGCCTCAATGCACTTTTTATTGTAAAGTAAAGACCCTACAATAACACAGAGAAAACCCAACAGTCAAAATGACCCCCTATGAGCAAGCACTTGGCAACAGTGGGAAGGAAAAACTCCCTTTTAAAAGGAAGAAACTTCCAGCAGAACCAGGCTCAGGGAGGGGCAGTCATCTGCTGTGACCGGTTGGGCTGACGGGAGAGAAAAAAGACATGCTGTGGAAGAGATTAATAATAACTAATGATTAAATGCAGAGTGAAGTATAAACAAAGTAAATAAGGTGAATGAAAAGAAACAGTGCATTATGGGAACCCCCCAGCAGCCTATGCCTATTGCAGCATAACTAAGGGAAGGTTGATGGCCACCTGATCCAGCCCTGGTTCAGATCAGTTTGTCCAGTGGATGATTCTCATGACTCAGATTTCTCCCATCAGTGATAAAGCCCTGTACAAAAAGCACCCCCGTGGCAGTTTTATCCAGCTTAATAACAGGACATGGTGACATTTAATTGTACATACTGTGACAAGACCTTCAAGGATAGGATAAACATATTTTCCTCTGAGACTGGAAAGTTAGTCTGGCACTTTCTCTCTGCTCTCTCTGTCTAATTTATTTATTTGTATTGTATTTGCTTCAGCCGCTGCTTATTAATTAATTAATTTCCTGGAGTTTACTTTTAAACATTTTACATTTGATTCATTGAGTAAAAAATAAACTCCAACAAGCTGCTGCAGCTGACATGGACTGCAGGCACTGCTGCGGGCTCTGTAGACTGAAAAGTAAATTGGGACCACTCTGCAGGGCATACAGTTGTCTCCTCGGACAGCTAGGGAGCTGAATTCCTGATAATGCAGATGTTGTTTTGGAACAAGCTGCTTGTTATTTTTCCAACAGCCTTCAGTTTCACTGGGGAACCCATTGAGTAAATCCAATAGTCCAAATTCATTAGTTACCGTCGTCACTGTGCAGAACTGAACTTTATATCTCCAGATACTATCCCTTTTCGCCTGCGATCACGATCCCAGCTGGACTATGCATCCAGCTTGTGGCTCAGGTCCATCAGGCTCTGAGTCTGAATCTGTACGGCTCTGCACAGCCCATCCATCTGGTTCTGCTGACTCGGCAGATGCCAAACTGCTGCCCAGATTTTCTTAATTTCCCGGTAAATCAGGTATCCTCCAAGCCCAGACAGAAGAGATCCTGTTACTAAGTAGCCGAATATGTAAGCGTCTTCCACATCCTCAACCGCCAGAGCTGTGAGGCACACAGGTCTCCACGAGTTCCAGGAGTAATAGACATATTCAACAGGGTCTGTTCCACTCAGACACGCAGGCTCCCCTTTCCCCGAACTCATAGCGGAGAAAATTCTGTCAGTGGTGTTTAAGGCCCAGTTTGCCAGATCCATGTTGCTTCTTAATCTTATTCTTATTCGGTCATTGTGTAAGAGACACTCTTACAGCAAGCAGCAAGCAGGAGAGATGGGGGAGGGCAGGAAAGCAGGAGAGAGAGAGATGCAACCGTCCCCGTCAGAGAGCAGGAGGGAAAAGCCTCATGTGCAGGATTAAATATAATTTCTTATCATTATTCAAAATGACAGATATTTATGCACCACACTTTGAAGTCGCCAATCTCCCTGTGGTATACAGATGGGTAGTCACTTGCATGTAAAAAATCATCTGAGAATTTGATAACCCAATTATTATTCTGGTTCCTTCTACACTCATTAGTGTACATGATAAAAAGGAAAGGTGCACTCACAGCTCTTTGGGGCACCCCTGTGCCAAAATATGCACCTCTCCCATATCTGCAAATTGAAGAGGCTCTATGCTTGAAGATATCTTTGATTTGATCATATTCACATAATTCTCACAAAAAACTTTATCACTTTATCACTATGTACGTAGTCTTAATGTCTCTCTCACTAGGACATAACACTTTTGGTACAGGTATGACTGTAAATGTTTTCCACAACTCTGGGACTGTGTGACTCAGCAAAGACTTTTGGATCACCAGGCTTCAGCTAATTCACTGCACAGCATTTCAACAAAGATGCAGGCAGCCCATCATGATCCATAGATTTCTTTCTCTTTATTCTAACTGCACCTGCTTTGGGTTAATTTTCACCCTGTCGGAATCACATCCAACCCAGCCTAGAACCTCAGCCACTGAAGAAATAGATATGTGTTGTGCATTAAATCTTAAACAACTGTTCAAATTATTAGTTTTTATAAACTTATTAAAACTGATACTGTTTCTTCCTAGAGGGATGCCATTTTGTTTCATAGTATCCCACAATATTTTATCAACCATCCTACCAAAATTTTTTTCAAATTCTTCTGCATTTTGTTTTATTTCTGTGCTTCTACCACCCCCAACCTTGTTCTTAAATGCCAACTTCTTTTTATTGATGCAGTCTTTTTTTTTTTTTTTTTTAGTAATGTATGGTTTACTATTTCACAATTAATAACTTCCTTTCCTAAATCAGATAAAAAGTCTGAGAAGTCAGAAACTCTGAGGAAGGACCAGGTGGACAATAGATAACAACAACAACAGCATACAGTCACGATCCTGGGCCCCAGCCCGTTGTGTTTGTGTTAGGCTCCTGCTTTTGATTCCCCATGTGTTCTTTGGATGTCGATGTTGGTGTGCTTATTGTTTAGCCTGTTCATGTGCCCTAGCCCTGGTCCTTGTGTTTTGTTATTTCCTGTTTTATTTTGGTATGTCTTTGATCCTTGTGCTTTAGGTTTAGTTTTACTTCTTGTGTTTCCTCCCCGCTGTTTCCCATTATCCCATTTCCTCATCTGTATATATTGTCTGTGTTCTTATCAGTTCTTTGTCAGATTGTTGCATATTTTGTCTGGTCCCTCCACTGTGTGCTCTACTTCCATGTTTCTCTGTGCTAACCATCATACAAGTATGGTGAGGCAGTAACTAAAGCTGGCTAACACAGCAACTGTGTGTTAGCCGAGTTGTCGAAATTTTTTTATCAACAAACATTCCAAAATTAAACTCTTGTACAATTTCAATTCAATTCAATTCAATTTAATTCAATTCACTTTTATTTATATAGCGCCAAAACACAACAAACAGTCGCCTCAAGGCGCTATGTATTGTGGGTAAAGACCCTACAATAACACAGAGAAAACCCAACAGTCAAAACGACCCCCTATGAGCAAGCACTTGGCGACGGTGGGAAGGAAAAACTCCCTTTTAACAGGAAGAAACCTCCAGCAGAACCAGGCTCAGGGAGGGGCAGTCAACTGCTGCGACCGGTTGGGGCTGAGGGGAGAGAGACAGGAATACAATAAACAACCACAATAAAGTAACACTTAACTGTGACAAATGTTGCCAAGTTTTTAGAGTTTTGTGTATGGTAATCAACAAGGGGAACAGTGATAGTGATGATATAGAGTCTGATACACAGCTCTTACTTTCATTCTATGGGCAGATGAGAGACTGATAAAATAAAACAAGAAAGAATTTAGCATGGATTCAGAACCCAGACTTGACACCAACAGGAAGACAGACACTGAAGAAATCCAGACACATTAATGAGACAGGAGACAAGACACCAGAGGGTGGGAACATCTATACTGGGGGAAACACCAAAGAAAAAGCAAGCTCTAAAGCAATCGATCTAGGAGTAACTGTAGAGAAAACAAATGAAACCATTTATACATTTAATAAACCAAGAATAAACTAAAAGCAAACTAATGCATTAAGAAATACAGGGAAAAAAACATTAAGGAAACCAGGGGTCACCAACCGTAACAAATGAAATTAAACTTCAAAAGGTTCAATACACTACCAGGACCATGACAGGTGTGTCACAGCCAGAATAATCTGAGTGGATGTTATCCAGTGGCACCAAGCAAGAATGGTTTAACCACAGTTACTCTTAGTCTACAGCCAAGAGTGACTGTAACTCCTTGGAATAGAGGAGGGTTGCCTCTGTAGGATTTATTTCGTTACCATTCTCAGACTCAGACAAACTCAGACTCCCAGCTTTATCTGAGTCTCTGTGTGGCATCAGACAAGGACTTCTGTGCAGGAACTACAACTCTGTTGGGAGACCTCACATTAGTGTTGATGAAGAAATCTGGAGGGGTTTGAGGGTGATTGGGTAAAATAGCCTGCCTGCTCTAAGCCAGTCTATTTTCTGCTATTTGACATACACTGCGTCTAGCAATTTATTGCTCGGCCCAAAGTCCTGAAAAGATTAAAGCTCCAGCATCACTTGTATGCAAAGTTATGTTTCAAAACTAGGGTAATTTCTCCTTTAAATGCTTCTGACAGTGGAGATTAGGGCTGATCCTTACATAATATGGATGAATTCACAGTCTTTAAATTTTAACTGCATTATTGCAATGAACTGCTCGCAGAGTTGTCTGCAGGCTTGCAGCTGTTGAGATACAGAAACTAGAATGAAAAGAACAAACATGTTAATCAGTTTAGGCGTAAATCAACAAAACTACCTTTGTGGTTGTTAACAACTGATTGCTTGTCAATTAATGCAAAGTTCTCTAATAATAAATGTCCAATTTTAGGAGTCATATCTTGTCAAGACAGATGTGGACCATTTGTCTTCTCAGTGAGGAGGAGGTGGATTACATCAGCGTACTTCACTTTGCTGAGAACCAGCTGCACCTTCCAGTCAAGAGTAAAACACAACTCTGCGAAAGAGCTGCAAAAGTCCTGCAGAAAAGTGCTGAAAAGGTTAAAGTCTACCTCCACTGGGATCAGAGAAGTTCTGTTTGCCAAACTGTGAGCGAGTTCCTCTTCCAGTGTTTACCCTACATCCACTCACTCAGGTATTATTGTATGCACACTAATCTATTTTTGCCCAGATAAGACCTTGTGTGTGTGCATGCGTGCGTGCACACACACACACACACACACACACACACACACACACACACACACACACCCGACTGACCAACCTGTGCACCGCCTGGATTGACTACAAGAAAGTCTATTATTTGATGCGGCACACATGGATCCTGGAATGCCTAGAATTGTATAAGATCAACAGGACCCTAAGAGCCTTCATCAAGAACTCAGTGGGTATGTGGAGAACAACACTAGAGGCCAACTCCAAGCCCATTGCACAAGTCAACATTAAGTGTGGGATTTACCAAGGAGATGGAAGGTGGCCAAGGACTAGTGAGTGTCAGAACCACTGTCCTAGATGAGACAATGAAGATCCATGAATACATCAGGAATATGGCTACAAAGGATCATGTGCTTAGTGAGTACCTCCTGCAGCAGCAACCCGAGAAAGAAGAGGAGGTGGAAAAACAGGAACCATCATGGAAGGACAGGCCTCTACACGGCATGTACCACCAACAGATAGAAGAAGTGGCTGACATAGAGAAAACCTACCAATGGCTTGACAGCACAGAGGCACTAATCATGGTAGCACAGGAACAAGCTCTGAGTACAAGATCAATAGAGGCTGGGGTCTACCACACCAGGCAAGACCCCAGGTGCAGGCTGTGCAGAGAGGCCCCTGAGACAATCCAGCACATAACAGCAGGGTGCAAGATGCTAGCAGGCAGGGCATACATGGAACGTCATAACCAAGTGGCCAACATAGTATACAGAAACATCTGTACCGTGTATGAACTGGAAGTCCCGAGATCAAAATGGGTCACACCCCCAAGGGTGGTTGAGAACAAAGCAGCTAAGATCCTGTGGGACTTCCAGATACAGACAGACAAACTTCTGATGGCTAACCAACCGGACATCGTAGTGGTGGACCAACAAAGGAAGAAGATCGTAGTGATAGACGTTGCAATACCAAGTGATGGCAACATCAAGAAGAAGCAACACGAGAAGCTTGACAAATACCAAGGGCTCAGAGAGGAGCTGGAAAGGATGTGGAAGATGAAGGTAACAGTGGTCCCCGTGGTAATCGGAACACTCAGGGCAGTGAACTCCAAACTGGGAAAGTAGCTCCAGCAGATTCCTGAAACAACATCTGAGATCTCTGTCCAGAAGAGCGCAATACTGGATAGTATTAGTATTAAGATACTGCCCAGGACCCTCAAGCTCCCAGGCCTCTCGCAGTGGACCCGAGCTTGGAGGGCAAAATACACCACCCATAGGGGCGAGCTGGGATTTATGTTGCCGCACTTTCCCAGTTTGGGGTTCACTGCCCCGAGTGTTCCGATTACCACAGGGAGGACTGTTACCTTCATCTTCCACATCCTTTCCAGATCCTCTCTGAGGACAGGTTGCACAGGTTGGTCAGTGGGGTCTTACAGTCTTGAGTGACTGCTCCATCTACCAGTAGCTGGTGTTTTGCTCCCCTGGTATCTCTACCTATTTCTTTCTGGGGCTCGCTCGTATATTTTTCCACATGCTTACTAATCTTAGCTGCTATTATGCCTAACAGGAGTTTCCATGTTGTACTGAGGCAGGTTAAGGGCTGGTAGTTGGATGGGACTGGTCCATTCTGGGGGTCTTTGGGAACAGGACCGTCCTGCCTTAAGTCAGCCATTCTGGGTGTGTCTTAGCCTCTAGCATCTCGTTCGTTTGTGCTGCCAGGCTCTCATAGAGTGCAGTTAGTGTCTTCAGCCAGTAGGTGTGAATCATATCAGGACCTGGTGCTGTCAAGCTCTTCATATGTGAGACTCATTCTTGGATGTCTGCCACTGTGATGGTTACTGGGGCCTGATCAGGGAGGTTGCTGTGATTTGCTCTTAGATCCAGTAGCCACTGAGCATTGGTGTTGTGTGATGCATCCTTCTCCCATATGCTCTTCCAGTACTGCTCCATCTCCAGCCTTGGTGGGGGTGCTGTTCTTATATTGTTACCCCTGCCACTGAGTATACCTTGGATGGATCAGTGGAGAACATCCAGTTTATTTTCCTGGCTTCTATCTCCCTGGTATACCTCTTCAGCCAAGGCTGTGAGTCTTTGCTTGGCAGTTTCTAAGGCCTTAGGTATGGACAGCCTGTTGTACGTCTTAGGAACTGCTTTCTGCTTCATCCCACCCTTCTGCAACTCTGAGATCTGTCTAACTTCCCTCACTGCTGCCTTGATCTTAGCCTCTAGTCGTCGTTTCATTGGAGGGTACTGCTCCTTATTGCTGTACATCTTATAGTCAAGCATCTCAAGCATCACTGCTGCTATGTTATACATCAACTGATTCGTTTCAGTGATGGTGGTGGTAGGGATTGTCCATAGTGCTGCATTTGCATCTTCTAGTTGGTCTTCAGAGAGTACTTCACGTAGTCTGTGTCAAGGGGTCAAGTTTGCCTTCCTAGCCATAATCTTATCTTTCAGGTCAGCTGCTCTGGTATTCAGTGTACCTGTTATTATTGGGGTTTGGTACCCAATCTCGGAGTGTGGGGATGATGAAATCTCCCCCTGACCTCTTGTCCTGGCTCCCCCTTGCCATAGCATTTGTGTTGTACCTCATCAATCTCTAGCTGTGATTGCAGTTGCTTCCTTCGTATGTTGGAACACTGAGCCACAAGTTGTTTCGCTGTCAGTGTGGATGTTGGGTTTCAAAGAATCCATAGGTCCCACATCCTCTTCATAAAACCCCTCTCGCTGGGATTACATGTATAGCAGCATTCCAACAGTTCCCAGTTCTAATCTCATGTCCACTTATTCCATCGCCTTCTAGTTCCAGTAGCCCACTTATCATCAGAATGTCTTGGTTCCTCAACACCCGACATGGACCTTGTTAATCCAGGTGACGACCGAGCCGGTATGGGTTCAATCATGTATCTCTTGCTCATATTCCAAGGTATACTTGGTTAGCATGGGGGTCTAGTCTGGGGACCCTTCCTGGAAGTACGCCCTGGTTCGAACCCCCGACATCCCGCTCCAAAGATCCTAATATTACCACTATGCCATTCCAGCTGCCCAAAATTATGCCACTCACATAGAGTAAGGTGTGCACCTGCCTCACTGCACTGGCCTGGTCCCACTCACAGAACATGACTGTTTCTACCTGCAGTTGATTGTGTGTATATATATATATATATATATATATATATATATATATATATATATATATATATATATATATATATATATATATATATATATGTTATAGATAGATAGATTGATATATGTAGATATAAATTATTTTTATCTATTTTTTTTATCCAGTTTTGGCCATTCATCAGAAACTCTCTCAGATCAAACAAAGTTCTTGATGAATCTCTTCATTGGGGCAGCAGAGAGAGAACAACAGACAGGAGAGAAGATAATGGAGCTGCTATATTCAGTGTGCACATATGAAATGGATAAGAAATACGAGTGTGATTTACTGCTCGATCTGTACTCCCATGTGAAGGACTATGAGACTAAAACAGGCCTGAGTGTCCTTCCATCATTACAGTCAGTTCTTTCAGCTCCTGCAGTCTGGTTCATAAACCTCTCAGAGACAAAGACCTCCATCCTCCTGGAAGTGCTGAAACTCCAACCAGAGAAGAAACAAGTGAAGTTGACAGACTGCTCACATGCAGAGAGTGATGTGGGAAGTTTCCTGCAGTGTCTGCCTTATATCTCACAGCTCAGGTAAATCACATGGTCTTCCTATGACCATATTTCATTGTTTCTATTTTCAAATCAACTTAAATGTCACACCACATTTTTTTCATATATTATGCCATATACCTTTTAATTTTTATGAATTTCAGTTCCATCTCCGAGTTATCAGAACCTTCAGAAGAAACCAGATTCTTCAGAAACCTGATCTGTGCAGAAGCAGAGAGAGAGCAGCAGGCAGGAGAGAAGATCCTGGAGCTGTTATCAGTGTGCAGATATAAAACTTTTCCTCTTAAACATAAATGGTGTGACTTCCTCATGGACTTGTACCTATATGAGACTAAAGCAGAACTGAGTGTCCTTCCATTATTACAGTCAGTTCATTCAGCTCCTGCAGTCTGGTTCATAGACCTCTCAGAGAGAAAGACCTCCATCCTCCTGGAAGTGCTGAAACTCCAACCAGAGAAGAAACAAGTGGAGCTGAGAGGCTGCTCACAGGAAGAGAGTGAAGTGAGGAGTTTCCTGCAGTGTCTGCCTTATATCTCACAGCTCAGGTAAGTTAGACAATGTATATGTGTAAACAGCAGTATAGTGACTTGTTATTACAGAGTAATATTTTATGTAATATGTTTCCAAAAAGTTGTCCTTATCATCTTTGAAAACCTCAAACTCAAATTTTAAAAAAGTTCCTCCACAACAATGAGAAGCTCCCTGAAAGATGTTAGATTATCGATTATTCCTACACATCAAATAAATGTAAAACCCACTGAATAGTTAAATATCTTCCACTGACAACATACCCATTCCTGTTATTAAAGATTCCAATGGATTGTAAGAGACACGGCCCATTGACTTTTGTCCTCTGCAGTGGACATTACATTTTAATTCAGACCTTTTAAGTTTTAACTAAATTAAATATTTCTCTCTTCGAATTAGGACATTCTGGGCTTTCTGGGTAATATGTGGCATGACAGGCTAGCATGTTTGGAACATTGTTTTGTTCTCAATCCAAAATGGCTGACATTGCAATAAGCACATTTTGTGAAAAGAGAAATTAGTCAAGTAGTGTTACTTTTTTGTTGTTTTAATCATGGTTATTATAAATGATTTTGTTTGGAACTGTGTTTTCAGTTTTAAAAGGAGTTAAATCCTTTATGCTTTGAAATAATGGTCTTTGAATAAATGTCATTTGCAATGGATGTCAGGACCATCTTTAAGTACTTGATACCTAATCTTTGTGGTAACAGGACTGAGGCAGAGAGGATTCTGTACAAGATTGAGCAAAAGTACAAAATTTTGCACCATCCAGTAGGGCTGGCTATGTGTACTGGTGGGGACTGGTGTACTGTCCACCAGATCAACCCATCTGAGGCCACAGCCAGGACATCCTAGCAATATCTGCAGTCCCAGCTGGTGGTGGGGAAAGCTGCAATTACCCTTTGTGGTATAGTGGCATTGATTCAGGCAATTCACATTGGTTGCTCAGCACTCATCTCTGATTTCCCAGTTTGTTAAAGGTGCCCAGATGCTTACAGTTCACATGTCTGGACACTTGGTTTCCCCATAGAGCCACCATAGTCCTTGGCACTCTTCAGCAACCCCCCATTGATCTCCTGATGAATACTGATTTAAAATGGCTTTCCATTAAAACAGCTTTCCTGATAGCCAGGAGGATTAGAGAACTCTATGCTGTCATTTCACAGGGATTGCTGCAGGGTTTTGCCAGAAGGATTGGGGGTTATCCTTCAGCCTAATCTTGCATTTCTAACAAAGGCTCTATTCAGGTGCCAACTGTCCCCATCTGTCAAACTATGGTCGCTTCCCACTAGTGGCTTAGATCAGGAGATAGCTCTGCACCAGGCTGCTCTGTGCGATGGGAGGTTCTGGAAAGAATATATCAGGTGCACACAGATTTTTAGCAAGACAAACCAGCTTTTTCTCTGGTTTAACCCTGGGGTCTTGGACAGACCCTTGTCAGAGTCTGTGTTGTCCCATTGGGTTTTAAAGGCAGTTCAGCAGGAGTATGCAGAGTATGGTGCCACTCAACCCGAGGTGTGGTCACTTCATGGGCCTTGTGGAGGGCCATTTGTATAGTTGTGATATGGTCACGTGAGTCCAAGTTTTCCAGATTCTACCATCTAAATGTGGAAGGGTGTCCCTCCTTCAGAGAGCAGGTGCTGGGTGCATCTCTGTGCTAGCTAATTGGGCATTGTTTCCATGGCTGATCTAGCATCTTGTGGACCAATCAGAGTAGTTACTCTATTATGGCTTTCCCGCTGCATCTTGCAGGGTCTTCTAGGTGCCAGCCTTGTATTTTGCAGACTGATAGCCCCTTTGCCTCTCAGGCTTGGCATTCATGTCCTGTAGGGTCCTGACCTGGTTGTCATGTAAATATGTAGATATGTAGATAAGTAGGTCATGTACTTAATTAGGCTGTGGTGGTTGGAATATTGGGCTGTACCGTCTGCTGTTGGAGTGTCTGATAAAATTACCATATACACATGGAATGCGTAATGGAGTGAAGAAATAAAGAACATATGGTTATGTTATAACCTTGGTTCTTTGAATGAGAGACTAATTTTCTTGCTTTAAGGACACTCAGAGACACATTCCCATTAAACCAGTTCAATGAATGAGGCATGGCTGGATTGTCTTAAAGAAGTATCCACATGTATTGCAGGGGTCCAGAAAAATATATAACACATTCTGAAGTCCTATGGGGTGTTTTTTTTTTTTTTTTTTGTATTGTTGCTTAATGACCATAATGACTTCAATCGTTCAGTTCAGCTGTTTGATTTGTGTGAACATTGTCCTGTTGTCCTCTACAGTGGACATGCTGAAAAACTTATTTAAATATAACTTTTTAAAAAGTCTAAATTGTGAGATGTTTCTTTAACCCCAAGGATGTTGGAAATTAGAAAGAAAAATAAATTTGATGACAATTACTTTTCTCAAGTCCAAGGAGGATATGCCATCAGCTGACAGTGTTGTCATTGTTGTATTTATGCAGCTAAAGTACAATTGTCACTAAAAAGTCCCCTTTTTCTTATTCCAGTGTTGATCCTCGCTGTCCAAATCTTGCTTATCAAATCAGGTTCTTTGGGAATCTGTTCTGTGCAGCAGCAGAGAGAGAACAGCAGACAGGAGAGAAGATCCTGGAGCTGTTATCATCACTGTGCACATATCAAACATTCCCTTTTAATCTCACTTACATGAATGATAACAATAAGAAACATCAGTGTGATTTCCTGTTTGATCTGTGCTCCCGTGTGAAGGACTATGAGACTAAAACAGGTCTGAGAGTCCTTCCATCATTACAGTCAGTTCTTTCAGCTCCTGCAGTCTGGTTCATAGACCTCTCAAAGACAAAGACCTCCATCCTCCTGGAAGTGCTGAAACTCCAACCAGAGAAGAAACAAGTGGAGCTGAGAGGCTGCTCACAGGAAGAGAGTGAAGTGAGGAGTTTCCTGCAGTGTCTGCCTTATATCTCACAGCTCAGGTACGTGGTGTTGGCTCTCACTGCGGTATTGTATCACTTCCTGTTCCTGTTTCAGAGCACAGTGGTGTTTTGGTGTCTGTTAGCTGGTTAATTTGTATACGTCGATTTATCTGGATAATTGCATATTTCACTGTAATCTTCACCTGCTTTATATAGAGCACACTCTTTGCTTAAATACCAGTATTCTCATTATTCACTTTATTCGTTTTTTAGAAATTCGCTAGCTTAGCGCAGCTAGTAGCTTAGCTCTTAGTGGACTCACTAGCAGCATGGCTTCCTCTCCTGTCCCTCCTGCACTTTCCTGTTCTGAGTGTCACATGTTTAGTTACTCCTCGGCCTCCTTTAGCAGTAATGGTATTTGTAATAAATGTAGTCTGTTTGTAGCTCTGGAGGCCAGGCTTTCTGAATTGGAGACTCGGCTCCGCACCCTGGAAAATCCCATAGCTAGCCAGGCCCCTGTAGTCGGTGCGGACCATGGTAGCTTAGCCGCCGTTAGCTCCCCCCCAGCAGATCCCGAGCAGCAGGGAAAGCAGGCTGGTTGGGTGACTGTGAGGAGGAAGCGTAGTCCAAAACAGAAGCCCCGGGTACACCACCAACCTGTTCACGTCTCTAACCGTTTTCTCCACTCGGCGACACACCCGCCGAGGAACAAACTCTGGTTATTGGCGACTCTGTTTTGAGAAACGTGAAGCTAGCGACACCAGCGACCATAGTCAAATGTCTTCCTGGGGCCAGAGCAGGCGACATTCACGGAAATTTGAAACTGCTGGCTAAGGCTAATCGTAGATTTGGTAAGATCGTTATTCACGTCGGCAGTAATGACACCCGGTTACGCCAATCGGAGGTCACTAAAATTAATATTGAATCGGTGTGTGACTTTGCAAAAACAATGTCGGACTCTGTAGTTTTCTCTGGGCCCCTCCCCAATCAGACCCGGAGCGACATGTTTAGCCGCATGTTCTCCTTGAATCGCTGGCTGTCGGAGTGGTGTCCAAAAAACAACGTGGGCTTCATTGATAATTGGGAAAGTTTCTGGGGAAAACCTGGTCTTGTTAGGAGAGACGGCATCCATCCCACTTTGGATGGAGCAGCTCTCATTTCTAGGAATCTGGCCAAATTTATCAACCCTCCTAAAACCTGACTACCCAGGGTTGAGACCAGGAAGCAGAGTTGCAGTCTTACACGCCTCTCTGCAGCTTCTCTCCTCCTGCCATCCCCCCAAAACCCCATCCCCATAGAAGACTGTGCCTGCTCCCAGACCACCAAAAAACAAACTTAAAATCAGCAGAAAACTGTTTAAGCATAAAAATTCAAAAACAATAAATAATATAGTTTCATCAACTGCACAAAAGAATAAAACAATTAAATGTGGATTATTAAACATTAGGTCTCTCTCTTCCAAGTCCCTGTTAGTAAATGATGTTAATAATTGATCAACATATTGATTTATTGTGCCTTACAGAAACCTGTTTACAGCATGATCGAAACATTGGTTTGACTCAACACTGCTGACTGTCACGTTAATGTTAGAAGTGCTCGAAGCACAGGTGCGCGTATGGTGATGTCACATTCCATCTTAGTCAACTAGTGGCTAAAGCACCGTATCAAGACAGAGGTGTCTAATTCATTTCGACAGAGGGCCTGACTCTCGGTCATGATGCCTACCCTAATGAGGGCCATTCAAAAACCTGTTTTATTTGTTATTATCTATCGTCCACCTGGTCCTTACTCAGAGTTTCTGTCTGATTTCTCAGACTTTTTATCTGATTTAGTGCTCAGTTCAGATAAAATCATATATAGTGCGGTGATTTTAACATCCATGTAGATGCTGAAAATGACAGCCTCAACACTGCATTTAATCTATTATTAGATTCAATTGGCTTCTGTTCAAAATGTAAAGGAGCCCACCCACCACTTTAATCATACTCTGGATCTTGTCCTGACATATGGCATAGAAACTGAAGACCTAACAGTATTCCCTGAAAGCCCCCTCCTGTCTGATCATTTCTTAGTAACATTTACATTTACTTTAATGGATTACACAGCAGTGGGGAATAAGTTTTATTACAGTAGGAGTCTTTCTGAAAGTGCTGTAACTAAGTTTAAGGATCTAATTCCTTCATTATTATGCTCTTCAGTGCCATGTGCCAACACAGTGCAGAGCAGCTACCTAAACTCTGCTCCCAGTGAGGTAGATTATCTCATCGATAGTTTTACATCCTCACTGCGTACGACTTTGGATACTGTGGCTCCTCTGAAAAGGAAAGCCTCAAATCAGAAGTGCCTGACTCCGTGGTATAATTCACAAACGCGCAGCTTAAAGCAGATAACCCGTAAGCTGGAGAGGGAATGGCGTCTCACTAAAGTAGAAGATGCTCATTTAGCCTGGAAAAAGAGTTTGTTGCTCTATAAAAAAGAAGCCCTCCGTAAAGCTAGGACATCTTACTATTCATCATTAATTGAAGAAAATAAGAACAACCCCAGGTTTCTTTTCAGCACTGTAGCCAGGCTGACAAAGAGTCAGAGCTCTGTAGAGCCGAGTATTCCTTTGACTTTAACAAGTAATAACTTCATGGATTTCTTTACGAATAAAATTTTAGACATTAGAGAAAATATTATTCAAAACCATCTCCAAGATTTATCTTCATGTTCGGCTGCTTTCAGCACTGCTGGTATTTGTTTAGACTCTTTCTCTCCAGTTGATCTTTCGGAGTTATCTTCAATAGTTACTTCCTCCAAACCATCAACATGTTTATTAGATCCTATTCCTACTAGACTGTTCAAAGAAGTCTTTCCAATTATTGATGCTTCAATCTTAAATATGATCAATCTGTCTTTATTAGTTGGCTATGTACCACAGGCCAGACCCAGCTGTCTTAGCTAATTATAGGCCAATCTCCAACCTTCCTTTTCTCTCCAAAATCCTTGAAAGAGTAGTTGTAAAACAGCTAACTGATCATCTGCAGAGGAACGGTTTATTTGAAGAGTTTCAGTCAGGTTTCAGAATTCATCACAGTACAGAAACAGCATTAGTGAAGGTTACAAATGATCTTCTTACAGCCTCTGACAGTGGACTCATCTCTGTGCTTGTCCTGTTGGACCTCAGTGCAGCTTTTGATACCGTTGATCATAACATTTTATTACAGAGATTAGAGCATGCCATAGGTATTAAAGGTACTGCACTGCAGTGGTTTGAATCACATTTATCTAATAGACTCCAATTT
The DNA here is from genome assembly GCA_024447675.2 of Pterophyllum scalare. Taxonomy (NCBI): domain Eukaryota; kingdom Metazoa; phylum Chordata; class Actinopteri; order Cichliformes; family Cichlidae; genus Pterophyllum; species Pterophyllum scalare. Next base: position 25,986 of record JAMQGT020011779.1, read on the forward strand.
GTTCATGTAAATGGGGAGTCTTCTTCACACACTAATTATGGACTTCCACAGGGTTCTGAGCTAGGACCAATTTTATTTCCCTTAGGCAGTATTATTAGAAAGCATTGCATCAATTTTCATTGTTATGCAGATGATACCCAGTTTTATCTATCGATGAAGCCAGATGACACACATTAATTAATTAAACTGCAGGAATGTCTTAAAGACATAAAGGCCTGGATGACCTCTAATTTCCTGCTCCTAAATTTAGGTGAAACTATAGTTCTTGTACTCAGCCCCACAAATCTTAGAAGCACAGTGTCAAACCAGATACTTACTCTGGATGGCATTACTTTGGCCTCCAGTAACACTGTGAGAAATCTTGGAGTCATTTTTGACCAGGATATGTTCTTCAGTGTGCATATTAAACAAATATGTAGGACCGCTTCTTTGCATTTGCTCAATATTTCTAAAATTAGAAACATCCTTTCTCAGACTGATGCTGAAAAGTTAATCCATGCATTTATTACTTCTAGGCTGGACTACTGTAATTCATTATTATCAGGCTGTCCTAAAAGCTCCCTGAAAAGCCTGCAGCTGATCCAAAATGCTGCAGCTAGAGTACTGACAGGGACTAGAAAAGAGAGAGCATATTTCTCCCATACTGGCTTCTCTTCATTGGCTCCCTGTTAAAGCTGATCAGGTGACCCTGAACCACCCCTTAGTTATGCTGCTATAGGCCTAGGCTGCTGGGGGGTTTCCATAATGCACTGTTTCTTTTGATTCACCTTATTTACTTGTTTATACTTCACTCTGTATTTAATCATTAGTTATTATTAATCTCTGGCTCTCCTCCACAGCATGTCTTTTGTCCTGTCTCTCTCCCCTCAGTCCCAACCTTTTGCAGCAGATTACTGCCCCTCTGTAAGCCTGGTTCTGCTGGAGGTTTCTTCCTGTTAAAAGGGAGTTTGTTCTTTCCACTGTTGCAAAATGTTTGCTCATAGGGGGTCGTTTTGACTGTTGGGTTTTCTCTGTATTATTGTAGGGTCTTTACCCACAATACAAAGCGCCTTGAGGCGACTGCTGTGATTTGGCACTATATAAATAAAATTGAATTGAATTGAAATTCCAATCATTCTTTCCCACACTCCACCCATGTGAGAAAAGTGAGGTGGGTTGAACAGCCATGTGCATCCTTCCTCACTGAGATACTTATTGATGTTGGTTTCATCTCCTAGGAGAATTTGCAATTCTTTGCAGGCTCCCTTGAAGTTGGTTCCACAGTCAGAGTGGATTATCTTTACGGGGCCACGTACCGCAAGGAAGCGCCGTAAAGCATTAATAAAGCTTGATGTGTCCACTGACTCTACCAGCTCAATATGTACAGCATGTACACTTGAACATGTGAGTACTGCCCACCTTTTACAGTTTGCTGCACCTACTCGTTTGCAATGAGTGGAGATGCTCCAGGGGTCGAATACATCTAGACCCACATTTATGAATGGAGGTTCAGTGCTGAGATGATCAGATGAAAGATCTGCCATCCTCTGTTCTGTGACTCTACTATGAAGTTTGTTACATGTGACACACTTCACAGATTTCAGGAAATACATCTCTTTGCACCTACAATCTAGATGCCAGCCATACGGATAGCTCCCTCAGTAAAAACTCTGCCCTGATGGTGAACTCTCCTATGGTAGTAGTTTACAAGTAGAGCTGCAATATGGCTGTGGCCAGGAATGATGACAGGATGTTTCTCCTTTGTCTCGAGCATGGCATGCTTGAGTCGACCGCCTATTCTCAGGAGTTTACTGTCATCAAGAACAGGGTTGAACTTCCTCAGGGGATTACCTTTGGAAATGACTTTACCTTTGTCCAAACAGGCCACCTCAACTTGGTATGTCTCTCTTTGTACACAACCAATGATGATAAGCTTTGCTTGTGCCAGTGTATCTGTTGTGTTCCAGACACAGAATTATTGAACCCGTAGTGTAAAGGGGTTTTTGAGTTAATTTGTAATGATGGTGCTCCTTTGTGGTGGAGGTTGTTTCTATTGTTAAGTTGTAGATAAAGAAAAATAACCAATTGCCACTGGGGGCGCTTGCGTGGAGAAGAGTGGCGGTGCAGGAACAATAAAATGGTTGCTGTGCATTACTTCCAGTTGTCAGCTTGAAAAGTGTTTTATGTGATCGGATCTCATACACAACAGTATCGGCTTTGTGGGGCTTCAAACAATGATGCCAACCTCTGGAATCTTGTTTGTCGCTGTCCTTCTCAGACTTGAAGGACTGAATGATGTGAATGAGGGAGGCTATAGTTCTGACAAGGGATTGCCACCTGGAGAACCTTTCAAAGCAACATGACCCAATACCTCTATGGGAGTCTGCAGCTGTAGTGATGTTGCTTCGTACCTCCACATCACAATCTGGATCAATGAGGTCATAAGATATTTCTTCATCTGCGTCTGTCTCCTCAGAGTGTCGAAGGAAATCTGGACCAGTAAGCCAGGTAGTGTGTGAGAGATGAGCTGGAGACACTGACCTGGTGGCGACATCTGCAGGATTCTCATCAGTGTGGACATACCACTGTTCGGGGTTTGAGAATCTCCTTATTTATTTATGTGTTAACATACACATAAAACCTCCTGCATTCATTATAGATGTACCCTAGCACCACCTTGCTGTCAGTGTAGAACTTTAGATTATTAAGATTGATGTCCAGCTCTTTCACAAGCACCTCAGCAATTTCCACTGCCAGGACAGCAGCACCTAATTCAAGTTTGGGAACAGTGTGGAATGACAAAGGGGCTACTTTGGCTTTCCCCATAACAAACCCAACATTACATTTTCCTTCCACATCTATCACCTTAAGATAAGCCACAGCCGCAATGGCCTTTGTGGAAGCATCTGAGAAGAACTGAATCTCTGTGCGTCGAGTGGTGGACAAAGAGGCAGCAATGTAGGCTCTGGGAATTTCCAACCGTTCCAAATCCTGCAGTGAGTCTCTTCAAACAATCCACTCTGTTGCTTTTTCAGTTGGAGGAGGAGTATCCCAGCCATTGTTGTTGTGAGTAAACTGCCGCAACAAGAGCTTCCCTTGAATAGTAACAGGAGCAAGTGGGTCGAACAGACTATTGATGGTTGCAAGCACGCCTCTCCGAGTGAATGGTTTCTCGCTCCTGGCAACATGGAATGTGAAAGTGTCGTTCACAAGATCCCAGCAGAGCCTAAGGCTGCATTGCAAAGGAGGTGAATCTTTGTCTAGGTCAAGATTTTTCCAAGTCCTTTGCATGATCTTTTGATGGAAAGGCCTGCATGACAGTTTGGCAGTTAGATAGCCAAAGTTGCCTAACTGCCAAAAGTGTTTCTAGTAATGAGAAATTATGGACAGCTGGGCAGTGGAGTGCTCCTGTGGGAGGTATTTTCACATGGGAAAATTGTTTGTTTTGACAGCCCCAGAGAACTGTGTCATGGAGCCTCTGCAAAAGAATCGAACTAGTATGATTCATAGTGGATTGGAAGCACCACTCAGTGCCCAGCAGACCTATGATAAGCGAAGGTGGAGGTGTGAGCTTGGGGGATAAAATGCAGTGGTAAAGTTGGGCGGGAGCGCTCTTTTTGCTCTTCCTCTATCTCCTTTGCAATAGCTCCAAGGCTCCTGGGAGGGCTGTTTGCTTTCTTGCACTCTGTTTAACTCTGTGCTTCAAAAAATCCTGGCAATGAAACCTGCTCATCTCCAGTGAGTTTTTGTAAAGTGTGGAGTCACTACTGAAGTGCACTTGTTTCCATTGGTCTCATCTCTGCCTGCTAAGAGGGGCAGCAAGAGTGTCGCAACACAAACCGACAGTTGTTGAAGAAATGATGACCATAATCCACAAAGTAATTAATTTCATCAAAACAGCTGACATGAAGGAGGTTGGGGCAGGCTTTGCACACGTTGCTGGCCATGATTCATTCCAACACACTGCAGGTGCCATTGATGGATGCTATAGACCCTTTTACTGTTTGTAAACTATGGAATTATACTTAGTGTCAAAAGTCACGCGCGAGCAAAAACACAATCCGCCCAAATAATTTTATTTCATCGGCGCAGGACTGCATTCACATTTGCTCAATGAATTTCCGCACACATAGAACTTAGTAGCCCCGCGCGCAAAGAAGCCAGTGCGCAGGCAAGACTGTCTGCTGTGCACGTGCTGCAGCGGTTTCACGCGCCCACGGGGTGACACTCTGTGCGCGGAACAAAACTCTACGCAAGCGAAGAAACAGACTTTTGATGCTCCGGGGCAGAGCCCAAAGGATTCACATGCCCTCACATGCTTGATCACGCCCACAAGGCGAGGGCCTAAACTTTGATTGACAGCCACCATAAGGTAATGAGCATCCACTGCTAGCAATATCACCTTGGCTAGAAAAAGAAGATCTAATGAAGTAAGTATATTTTATTTTGACTACAGGCTTCTATAACATTCACAAATGGTATTGGTTTCGAAGAAATAGTTGTTCAGTGTTACCTAGCAACCGCTGTCAATCAACCTTGTGGGCGTGATCGATCTAAAAGTGACCAATCATGTGAGGGCTTTGTGTCCAAGAATTGCTGTGCTATCCTTGGCGTGATTCTGTTTTTTCATTATTTTGTCCCCTGCGTGTGTAGCTTTACATGAAGTGACAGATAGCTAAACAGATGTACTTGGCACTGAAAGCATTGAATGATCATATGTGGAAGTAAGGTTTACTTTTTTATCTTCATCAGCATGTATTCTTACAGTGCTTTTCCGGAAACTTGTTAAACTAAAAATAAATTCAAATTAGAAATACAAATAAAAGTTACATGTTTAACACTCTCTAATAAGGCAGATAGTTGCACTACACATAGCAACCCAGGATTTAGCATCTCTTTATAATCATCTCTAAATATGATGCAAAGCAACAAAAATATTCATTAATCTTTATCCATAAAGATCACAATATAAACACAATATAAACTTACAAACAAAGCTTCTCCATGGCTTAACACAGGTGGATGCAGAAAGATAAAAAAGAAGAGCTCTAACACACCACACTATGCAAAAGCCCCCGACCAAAGTAACATCCCACCCACATGTGATCAGAAACAACCAATAGAAAAGAATGTTATTCAAGTTATAGTAAATTCGACTGACGGCACTATTTAAGGTAACCAGTAGGGGTGCTTATCTTCCACATAACATCACAGCAAGCACAACTTATGGACTTGGTTTGGCCCACTGTAACCCCTGAATATAGCACTATAAATGATACATAAATTATAGGGTTTGGCCTCTTTAATCTCTTTGTATGCAATAATCCCTGGTGATGGAGGATATGCCAGTAAGACTGTCTGTTATGTGTTATTGTTACTCAGTTTAGGCTCAGATTGTTTGATGTTTGACGGACGGTGCAGCGCCCGGAAATAAAAACTTCTCTCAGATGTTAAACATAAAATAATGAGCCTGTTGTGAAAATGTAAGAAGTAGAAAGTACTGATATTTGTGTAAAAATGTAGGAGTAAAAGTAAAAAGTAGTCAGAAAAATAAATACTCAAGTAAAGTACAGATACCTGAAAAAACTACTTAAATACAGTAATGAAGTATTTGTACTTTGTTACTTCCCACCTCTGAGCCTGAAAGATAAAATGCTGGGACTCCCACATCAGCCTGTTACATTAATGTCGAGCTGAATTGGCAATAGGTAAAACTGATATTTATTTATGAATTTATAGCTGAGACTGATTATGGTATGGTAACTAAAATACTTCAATATTTGTTCATAGAGGTGCTAAAATGACTAATAACATCAGTGCAGATGCAGGCAGGAGAATAGATGGTGTGTAATGCAACTGTGTATAACACTTGATGGACTACTTGGCTTGAATGAATGCTTTGGGCCATAAATGTGTTCCAGTCAGTAGTTACCACTACACAGACAGCACTTCTCCCGCTGCCCATCCATAGATAATAGCTCATTTTAGATATCCTTCCAAAAACAATTACTATGGAAAATTCACATCTTGTTGCTTCACTGGTTTGAAAGGAGCTGGGATTAAAATTTTACTGCTAGTCTACAAATAATGCCAGGAACAACCTCTTTAATACTCTTTAGCAGGGTGCTTTTAAACTCAGCTTTTTTTCTCTTTTTTTGGGGGGGTTACCCACATGCTGATTGTGACCTTGAATATTCAGATTCCCAGATTTCTCAGTTTTTCAGGAGAAGAAGGTCTAATATCTTAGCCTTGGCATTTTGCCTCTTAGAAACCTTGCTTTCTCGGCTGTCCCACACATTCCCACTTTAATAAAACTTTAACACTGAGACACTCATACTCAGGTCTTACAGTTCTTCAAGTGCTGTTATACTTCAGTAGAAGCCTTTGTTGCTTCAGGTGTAACCCAAAGTTAAAAACTACACTGTCTCTGTTTCATTACTTTAAAATACAAGTTTTGCAACCCGTTGGTTCCTCTTTTTTCTTTTCTTTTTCTTTTTTTTTAATAAAAAATAAAATGTATTTAGTGGACTTAAAAGTTATCATATCAGGCCCACAGCAACCAAAGCATAATTTCTTGCATGGTTCTAAAACAATAAAAATATATAGCATTTCCATCCATGTATAAAATCATCTCATCATTCATGCTTTTTTCATGATTTTTAAAAATTATTATTATCATATCCAGATGCTGAAACTTTAGAAATGAAAGCGGGCCTAGTTGAGTATACCGAATCCCCCCGGCAGGTGTCACTGTTGCAGTGTCATTTTGTTACACTGTCATCTCTTCTGATTTGTTTCCATGGTGGAGAATATACAGACTAAGTATTGCAAACTGCCATAAAGTTACCATTCTTGATTAATCTGTTGGGTTTTATTTTTTTACTCTATGAACAAAATGACAATGCTTAAGAGTAAATTGCAGGAAATTAATTAATAAGTAGTGGCTGAAGCAAATAATAGATAATTTAAAAAAATACAATAAATAGAGAGCAGACAGATAGTGCACCAGTAGTCGCCAGACTAACTTCACGGACTTTGGGAGATATGTTTATCTTATTTATGGTCTTCCTGGTCTTGGAGAAAAATATCTTTATCTTATCCTTGAAGGTTTTCCCAAAACATGGATGTCTTTGTCTAAGGAGGGTGAGTACAGGTCATCACGCCCTGTTGCTAGGTAGAATAAAACTGCTATGTCATGATTAAGGACGTGTGAGGGCAGGAAGGCATGTGTTTCTTTTACAGACCTCGTTGACAGTTTAGTATATTGTGTGTATATAAAAAGTATGATTTTGCTTGGTGGGACAGAGAACATTATCAATTGCTTTGAACCTTTTAACATTGGTCCCAGGTACAGCTGTGTTTAGGGCACATGCAAAAGAATAATTTTTAAAAATTAAAAGATTTTTTTCCTCTCAGAAGTCCTCTCAAACATGCTCTTTAATGGGGCCTTAGAGATCTTGTCTTTTTTTCCCCTTTGGATGTGCCAAATGGGCAATGAACCATAAAACAGCTAGATGAGTCTTCCTCTAATCCTAACCCTATATGGATTAAAGTTTGGCTTTATGTGTTAAAAATTATTCTAAAGTGTATACATAAATATAAATGATCATATCAGCCAGTGTAATATCAGCTAACATTTAAGCCTTGGAAAAGCTGAACTACTGGAATTAAAAATTTTTATTAGGTTATGATTTTGCTTGGTGGGACAGAGAACATTATCAATTGCTTTGAACCTTTTAACATTGGTCCCAGGTACAGCTGTGTTTAGGGCACATGCAAAAGAATAATTTTTAAAAATTAAAAGATTTTTTTTCTCTCAGAAGTCCTCTCAAACATGCTCTTTAATGGGGCCTTAGAGATCTTGTCTTTTTTTCCCCTTTGGATGTGCCAAATGGGCAATGAACCATAAAACAGCTAGATGAGTCTTCCTCTAATCCTAACCCTATATGGATTAAAGTTTGGATTTATGTGTTAAAAATTATTCTAAAGTGTATACATAAATATAAATGATCATATCAGCCAGTGTAATATCAGCTAACATTTCAGCCTGGAAAAGCTGAACTACTGGAATTAAAAATTTTTATTAGGTCAGTCATTTTTAAATTGGCTGGAACTGAAACAAACACGATTTTCCTGAATAGGTAGATTTGAAAGAGTTAATTAATTAGCCAGTGCTAACTAGATACTGTAGCTAAAATAACTGTAAAGTTCATTATCAACACAATCACCTAATGACCAGCAAAGCTGCTCACAGATGTATTTGGAAAAGTGTCAGTTATTCACAGTACTCTGTGCTGCCTGTAATGTATTATGTATATATTAGTATAATAATGTAGACAGCAGCAGCTTTTATTTTTGCATACAACAATGTGAAAAAGTCTTCAACCACCACTCATTTCCTTATATTTTGCTAGGAAAATGGGGAATAAGTGCAACAATTTATTACAACATTTAATAACACACAAAGTACAGCATATAGGGCAGAACACAATTTGAATGAGCTGAAAGTAAGTATTGGTACGACCACCTTTATTCTTCAGCACAGCCTGAACTCCTTGAAGAACATTCAAAGCTCTTCTTTGGATTTTGGCTAAATTTTGCTTTGTTCTCTGTCACAGCCGGTGGCCGAAGCTCAGTGTGGACTGAGATGCAGACACGAAAGAGACAGCACTTACTGTAAACAGACAGTTTATTTGGAAGAGGTAAACAGTGAGGAACAACAATAATTCTGTTATCAAACAGGATTCCTGAGAGTTTTTCAGGGAACACTGTTCAGATCTCTGCAGGTTCAGGGAAGACGCAGAACACGAATGGCAAGGTTGTTTTAGGCAGAGGGAAAGATCGGTTAGTTGTTTCGTCACAGAAAGATGAATATCTACAGACAGTCAGGGGTGACTGTCTGTAGATATTCTGTAGACTGCAGGTTTCCTCTCCGTTGGTCTGAGACTTCTTAAGGGTGGGGGAATGTGACAGCTGTTCCTGCTGTCACCCACACTAAAGCTGATCATGGATGGTAACTGGTGTATATTTTTATTCTTAAAATGCATTTATATATTGATTGGGTACTTTAGATTTTCAATCAATGTTTTAACTAGCCTGACTCTCTAGTTGACTATTTGCAGTGCACACATTTAGTTAACCTTATTTGCCAGTTTGCTATATTGTGGTTAATATGCAATGGATTAATTTTGCTATTGTTTGAGTTGCCAGTTTTCTTTGGAGCTGCTGCTGGAGGACCACAAGGAGCTCCAGCTGCCTTTCTCCTTATATTTCTGGCATAAACCCCTTAGTGGGTTTTACCATTTGTTTGTAAGGGGAGGGGGAATTTGTTTATTTGTTTTGTTATTCTTCTGTTTGGACTGTTTTGGTCAGTTGCAATAGTATTTGTTTAATTTATAAAGTATTTAGGATTCTGACTAGTATTTGTTAATTAAGTTTTGTTTGTTAGTTTGTGTTTGTTAGTCATTTACACCCTTGTGTATGTCAGCAGTGGTCTGATCAGCTACTATTTAAGTTTCCCTCTTGTTTTGTGTGTGTGTTTTTTTTTAAATTATTTTGTGCTTGAGTTCTTTGAGTCACTACCTGAGTTGAAGTTTGGTTTGACTCTTGTTTTGGGCCCAGTTTATCATTTTTGGAAACAAATTTTGGAAACAATTTTTTTGAAACCGTTCAGTGGGTTTCTGGCTGGTTTGTGTTAATCCCTCACACTCACAATAGACAGAATGTGAGGGTGGGACAGCTTATGCATGGATGACGGCGGTAGAATGAGGGGGAGGCAACAGGTGTGTAGGGCCACAGTAAGTCAGCCTCCAGCTCCACCCTGCAGAGGAAGAGAAACCGGTCTGCCAGCCTCAAAGAGAGAGAAAGTTCACCCTGACCACAACAACAACAAATAGATCTATGCCGTTCTCTGCTAAGATCCCACACTGCTTCAGTAATGTTGAGGTCGGGCTCTAAGGAGGCGGAGTCATGACCGAGTGTGTTCCATTGTATGTTTTTCTATCAGGTATGCTTTCATGGCAGTGTGTTTGGGATCATTGTCATGCTGAAAAAAATGAGGCCATTTCCAAACAGATGCTTTCCAGATTTTGTTGCATTGTGGATCAAAGTCTGACAATGCAGACAGCTGTCTTATGAACACTGGTTCATCTCTTAAGTGCCTTTTTTATACATGAATGAGCCATAGATTAATGTAAGTGGCTTAACAAAGAAACAAAAACTCTGAAAATGGTCAGGCAACGTCTAAAGAAAAACTTTGAAAGACCTTCAGAAAGCCTGGAGACCTGTCACTCAAGACCACTTTAAAAAAATCAAGAAAGTCTGGCTCTGTGAAAGCAAAATATAAAGAAAGAAGCACTGGCTCAAAACTTTTGCTCAGTAGTGTTTTTGTAATTGCTTATGGTAATAAGCATTATTAGTGTTTCATTCACAGCGAGCCAAAGGAAGGCTGATGATGACGACATTAGTCAGTTTTCGGGCTGCCTCAGAAAGGAAGAAAAGTAAGTTTATTGAACATCATCTCAAATTGGCAATGTCATTCCGTGGACTCCAGAGGGTTAAGCCAGTCTTCGAATGCCGGGTCATCGAGCCAAAGTTGTGAAAACTTACATTTTCCCATGACGGGGCGCAAAATGACTCCTCGCTTGTGCACAGCAGATCGGACAGCGGAACCAATCGAGTCTATCAACGTCAGCTCAGGTCCTGCTGAGTAGTTATATTTCTATACAGATTTTATAGTTAAACGAACTTAAAACAAAAAGTCTGCATCAGTGGAAAAGTTAAAATATACTGAAGGGGTGATTCTGTTTGTTACCCTTTACTACCTTTTAATAGCCTTAATTTGAGCTCATTTAATTTACTACCTTTTACTGCGTTTTACTACCCCACGGAAACCCTGAGTATACTGTAGTTAAACTGAAACCATATTGCAGCAAACATCATGCTGCCTTGCTATTGTTGACTACTCTTCCATACAAAATTCCTTTGAATTGAAGATTTGAGGACCTTCTTGCATGCGCTGTCTATTCCAAGCCCTGTCCACTACATTTCAGTGAGCTTAAATATAGATTTAGACTATTCAGTTCCATAGCTCTCCTTTGTGTAGGATGATTTTGTTGTTGAAAGGTCCACTTAAGCTTCACCTTCAGCTTTCAAACAGATGGCCTCGTTTAATCTTCAGGCACTCTTTGCTAGGATACAGATATAGTTGGTTATGAGCTGTCCAGTCCCTGACAGAGCAAAGCAACCCCAAACCAAAACAGTTCACATCTGGTTTGAGGTTTGTCTGCTGAAAAGTTGTCTGCTGTTACTCTGTGAAGAACTTATGACTCCAAAGGCCCGGTCCTTGTCTATATGTTCTTTGGCAAACTGAAGTTTTCCTCTGTTATTTTTTTCTGAAAAAGAAGAAATAAAACAGAGGTGTCCCGAACGACTTTGTAGTCATTTATTTAAAGCTAGGCTGGTGACCTGGTGGATGATAAGCAATTAAATTCTTTTCCAGAATCTACAGATGTCAGAATTATAAAATAGGACAACAGGCTCAACTCTGACTCCCTGAGGAAGTTCTACTCCTTTGCACCTAATCTGAAACCTCCATCTATTTTATTAAACTTGTGATAAATGCAGAGGTGTACTTAATATTTCAAGTGACTCATCTGCTATAATTATTTAATGAATTCAAAAGTGATTACAAAATATCAACTTGATGTGTCACTTGCTTGAGTGTATCACCTAGTGTTTCAAAAAGGATCAAAACTTTGCATGTTCAAACATGTTAAAGATTTTGTCTTTTTCACATGAATGTACATTACATTATATTGAATCTGCTCAAATAATTGAATGCTATGAATTTAAATGTGAGGATTGTGTCTGTTTTACAGTAATGCTTGTAAGGTCAGAGTTAAGATGGATGTGTGTTTAAGGTAAAGACCAGAGGAGCTCCTGACACAGAAAAGCAGAGGGATAAAAGTAACAACTGCATTGCACAAGGTGTTTTCATTTTTGCTGTTATAAATCAATCACCACTCAGTTTATCTTGTGGATTTACTTGTAGAGACTGGTCTGGTGATATAGAATAAAACAAGTGAAAATACACGTGTCATTTTCAGAGCTTAAAAAATAAAAGTGTGTACTGTTTGAAGACAGCTCAGAGGAACAAAGAAGCTCTTTTATGAGAAAAAGGGATTTCTTTTATTTCTATTGATGGTCATGCTAACCTTCTAACTTGACTTAGGATTCATATCCCAGATATTCTTGGTGCTAAAGGTCGTCCCAGGTAAATGTGGTTGAAACATGATCAGACCATGTGTTAAAAACAGAAATCTCAGGATGGCTTCTTTATAGTAACATTCTCAGGTTTGTCTGATTAGTTTGATTCTGTTCACCTTTGCCCGTTTTCCACAGCTGTGTCCTTCTCCCTGCCCGTGGGCCGTAGTTTGGACACCCCTGCCCTACACTGACAGTACATTGTTTATACTCTCTTTATATCAAAAAGTATACAGTTGGTGTAAGGGCAAAGTATTTCCTGGTAACAACTTCAATGACAGGGCCAACGGCACGGGGACTCAAAAGGCAGGACTCCAGAATAAAAAGTTCAGTCAGGTTTATTTACACAACAACCTAAATCGTGAATAATGCAAAGTCCTCCTGGGGGGGCTCGGAGCTCCCAGCTCCAGCCCGGACTTTGGGGTCCTTGAGTTTCTCTTGTTGTCTCGTTGCCAACTTCTCCTCTCTCTCAGCTCCAGGTATTCTGGGCACAGAGAAAAAAAGGGTTAAATTCAACCAAGTCCGTGCAGCAAGAAGCAAATAAACAAGCAAAGTATGACAGCCAGCAACACTAACTGCAAAACAGTCAATGATCCAGCGAAGAGTAGGCGCAGCTTGTTCACTTTCACTTGTTCATCTAGACGACTACTTAGTCATCTAGATCAGGAACAGGTGTGTTGATTAGACTCTGGGTGATACTGCCTAGAGGGCGGAGACCAGCGTCGGGCCCTGCCCCTGAACACAGGTTAGGAGACCACAAATGAGAGAGAGGGAGAGAGAGAGGGAGAGAGAGAGAGAGAGGGAGAGAGAGAGACCAACTTGTCTGCACACATTTTCTCACACATTTTTTCACAACTGATTGAGCAACACTTACCAACTGTGCTGATCTGCCAGTATGCTGAGGTAATTACTCTTAAACAAAACTCAACATATAAATTATCAGATATTTAAGTTAGCGTGTGTGTGTGTGTGTGTGTGTATATATATATATATATATATATATATATATATATATATATATATCAGCTCATTATTGGTGTATACAGTGAATCTTTTAAAGTATATTTATATATTTATACATTTTAAAACATAACTATGATGTATGATATATGACGTTTCCATCTTTCACGTATAAGGACCTACAGAAGCAAGAAAGGATACCACTTGTGAAGTGAGCAGATAGTGGCCAATATGATTTGAGTCAGTTGTGTGAAAAAAATCTCTGAGTATATCTGTTTCTGTAAACTGGAATGAGTGCATGTGAAATTGGTCTACGATGTGTTTCTAACTCGTGTTGTGCCTATGAAATTGAACCATATGTGTTGAAGGTGAGTTTTTATGTTGAATTTGAAAGTCAAGAATTTAAAGTCTGGATTATTTGATTAGTGAAATGAAAGTTCTTAGAAGCTTTGTTATATAATCTTCCTGTTGCTCCAAGGTTTTATGTTTGTTTGTTTGTTTTGGTTTGTTTTTTCTTCTTTTTTCTATGGTAAGGAACCAAATCTGTAGAGTAAAATGGTTTGATACTCTTACATTTAAGCAGTTTGAAGAATTTCAGAATCTGCGGAGAGTCATTTAGTCAAAGACAAAAGCAACAGTAATCGTGTATTTGTGTATATATTTGTACAGAGGGAGATGACTGTATTTGTGCTGTTTTGTGCAGTTTTGTGTAAGGATTTCTCTAAATGACATTCAAGCTGACAGTTAAGTTAGATTTTTCACTCCTTTGAAAATAGCTTTACGCACATTGTTAATTAAGCTGTTTTACAGTCCTGTTGGAACATTCAGAATAGACGACACAAAAGAAAATACTCCGAATGTAGTGAAACAAGAAAAGTTGGAATGCGCTCTAGGAGGAGTTTAAATAGACAATCAAACAAACTAAACCCTCCTTTTTTCAGATGCCAGATAAGTCTATTGTATTCCTTAAAGACTGTTAAAACTATGCCCACCACTCATGAAATATTCCAGCAATCAGCGTTTTCACATCATGATTCAATTCAGTTCAATTCAATTTTATTTATATAGCGCCAAATCACAACAAACAGTTACCTCAAGGCACATTGTATTGTAGGTACAGACCCTACAATAATACAGAGAAAACCCAGCAGTCAAAGCAACCCTCTATGAGCAAGCATTTGGCAACAGTGGGAAGGAAAAACTCCCGTTTAACAGGAAGAAACCTCCACCAAAACAGGCTCAGGGAGGGGCAGTCATCTGCCATGACTGGATGAGGGTGCGGGGAGAGAGACAGGACAAAAGACATGCTGTGGAAGAGAGCCAGAGATTAATAATAACCAATGATTGAATACAGAGTGAAGTATAAACAAAGTAAATAAGGTGACTCAAAATAAACAGTGCATTATGGGAACCCCCCCAGCAGCCTAGGCCTATAGCAGCATAACTAAGGGGTGGTTCAGGGTCACCTGATCCAGCCTCAACTATAAGCTTTATCATAAAGGAAAGTTTTAAGCCTAATCTTAAAAATAGAGAAGCTGTCTGTCTCCTGAATCCAAGCTGGGAGCTGGTTCCACAGATGAGGGGCCTGAAAGCTGAAGGCTCTGCCTCCCATTCTACTCTTAAGTACCCTAGGAACCACAAGTAAGCCAGGGCACAGGGGACTGGAGGAGACAGGTTTGATTTGGGAGACATGGAAAGCATTGTGGATGCGCATGGTGCGCGGTAGCTTCAGGCGAACAGACACCGGGTTGATCACAGAGTCTATTTCAAATGGGCCAATAAAGGTGGGAGACAGTTTTTTGGACTCTGTTCGGAGTGGGACGTGTCTAGTGGAGAGCCATACCTTTTGGCCA
>JAMQGT020011780.1:0-12662 GCA_024447675.2 Pterophyllum scalare
GCCCAGTAGAATAATTGCAGTATAGGTTCCTCAATTTATTTAACTATTAATGTTGCATGTATAAGAGGGAAAATAGTTATTTTAGATTATTTAGTTAATAATAGTTCCTGAGTCTTATTTTGAAAATATCTAACATCCCTAGTTACACGAAGTTCTAAAATCCTATTGGAGGAAGGAATGAGCCCTGCCCTTTCGTTTTCCGAGCGGGCACAGATCAGTTAGAGCAGACATTTTGACTGACGCAAGTCATACGAGAGCCGAGAGCTGGGTTCCAAGACGGAGCAAGGTGTGGAGATTGCATTTTTTTTTACTCATCTCCCTGAAGCAATCATGGGAGAGAGTGAGGTTGATTGAACCGGCGAGCAACGAGTCAACACGGTTGGCTGTTCGTAAGTCGTCTTGGCTGGGTTTTATTTTCCCGTTGGAAGTGTTCTACCAACTTTTCCCTATTCCTGAACCAGAATCCATGATTTCCTCCATGAAACGGAGGTGGCGAGCTACCCACGGACATGAAAGATTTGGATACTGACACAAAGCATCGTACGTCCCTGCCCTGGTACCGGTAAACCAGTTGCCTGCGGTAGGACTGAAATGAACACACTCAGACAATGAATACCTCACATCCACTGTGTGAGGAAGTGGAAAGAAGGGATACCAGACTCAGTTTGTTATCCTTTGGACTGGAGATTTGAGTAATTGTCTGAACCTGAGTGCAGGAAAGGACTTGTGATTTCGACATTGGGTTTGTAATATTGTGTTAATTGTGGAAATTGGTTATGCTGGTGATTTCTTTTCTCTTTTTTCCCTTTTATTTTGGTTTCCTTGGAGTGTGGGTTCAGATTTTCCCCTTTTTTGCAAATGAGTACTGATTCCAAAAAGAAACATGGATGCTGTTCATAAACACTCCATAAAAATTCCTATTGCTGTGGTGACCAGTGGAATAGCTGGAGATGAACAGGATGAGGAGATCATAGATTACTTAAAACAGTATGGATCTATCAATCGAGTCATATCAGTAGATGAGCAATCATCTGACCTTTATCCAAGCTTAATCGTAGAATATAGTTCAGGAGCTGCTGTAGGAACTTTAGAGCCCTTGCTACTGCTAACTCACAGGGTTTGTGAGGGAGGAGTAAGCTATCGTGTCCATTCGCTAGCTAGTGTTTATACACAGGCACTTGGGAATCGTACCACCCAGTCATATCTCACCAAGCTGAAAGCGTTAGCCAAGGTAAGTGGGAGAGACTATGCTGCTGTTCTCAAGGACATGATGTCACAAATTAGTGAGTCCATTACAGATCTGGTGCCTACTGCAACCGAGGTGCCAGAGGACCCACCTCGGTTGATTGAAACCCCACACGCTGCAGAGGCATCCCCAGTCAGAGTTTCCCCCTTGGAGGTGATTAACCCTTCACTTCTTGTCAACAGTAGTGGAGCGCGAGCCGCTTCAGTCTTAGACCCCCGTGACCTTAACCCTCCAGAGATACAACGGGTGATTGTAAAAGACATCGTAAAGAGGGATGATAGTGAGATGCAGATGCATTCTTCATTGAAGCTTCGAGCATTCTCCGGCAGAACCCCCAGACCCAGCCATGAACCCAACTACGACACCTGGCACTCCGGTGTAGAGCTGCTTATGAGTGATCCCTCTGTGTCAGAGCTGCAGAGGTCCAAGCGGATCCTGAAGAGTCTCTTACCTCCAGCTGCTGATGTGGTCAGAAATCTAAAGGTTAATAGCCTACCAGCTGATTACCTTCACTTGCTTGATTCCGCTTATTGAACTGTTCAGGATGGTGGTGAATTGTACACCAAATTCCTCAACACACTACAAGAGGTAGGTGAGAAACCATCTAAATACTTACAGTGACTTCAAATAGCTTTGAGTTTAGCCATCAAAAGAGGTGGTGCTTCTTCTGAAGAAGCTGACATGCATCTTTTTGCACAATTTTGTAGCGGATGTTGGGATAACTCCGTCCTCTCTGAGTTGCAGTTGAAGCAAAAGAGGGCAAACCCACTGACATTTCCAGAGTTATTGCTACAACTGCGCACAGAAGAGGATCAGCAGGCAACCTAGGCAAATCGAATGCGCCAGCACTTTGGCTCTGCCAAGCTGAGAGCAGCGGCCCAGATGCAAGCTGCCCATGAGTGTGAGAAGGAAAAGAGTGAGTATGGTACTTTAAGCACTCTCACCCAGGAGTTGACTAAGCAGGTGGCCGGGATTCAAAGTCAATTGGCGACCCTGACTTCTACCCGACCTAAGAGTAAGCCTTCCTGTAATGAGAGGCCTCAAGAGAAGCAGAGGTTAGAACAACCGGTTAAATGGCCTGTGAGCCAATCAGTTAAGAGTCAGAGCTCCAAGCCAAAACCTTGGTATTGTTTTCATTGCGGGGAGGACGGGCACATCAAAGTCGATTGTGAGAATCCAGCGAATCCAAGTTTGGTCGCTAAAGAAAAGAAAATTATTAAGAGAACGACAAAAATCGGTGTAACCGGGTGTTGTTACTGCCGACATGAATTATTATTAGGCTTCTAATATTAGAAGCATAATAATAATATCCTAATAAGCCTAATAATATCTAATATTATTAGGCTTCTAATAGACTTCTGTTTAGGACTATGCTTCCTCCTCACAGTCACCCAGCCGGTCTGATTTCCCAGCTGCTTGGGATCTGTCTGGGCTGCTGGGGGAGAGCTAACGGTGACTAAGCTACCTTGGTCTGCACTGACTACAGGGGCCTGGCTAGCTCCAGGATTTAATCATGCTTTACAAATATTTCTGAAATCAGCAAGAACCCATTCTGATTCACTGACCTTATCATTCATCATCAGTTTGAACTCAACTTTTCACTGTTCACACTCACTGACTCAGTGACTCTCAGCATTGGTCGCTCACCTCTTTTTTGGTAGGAAATTGATGAAATCTGTACTTGTGAGCCGTCCTGGGGTCAATGGAAGTCTCGCTGTTATTACTGCAGTTTTTGGCACAGTAAAAGTGGTCATTCTGGCAGATATTCACAAAACTATCAGTCACTCGATGCTAAATACACTTAGCCTAGCACAATGCAGCAGTGGCATACAAATGGCTGCTTTGGAAGTGGTGTGATTTGCAGAGTGACTCACCAAACGTGCTTTTCTCAGTCTCCCTTAATCTCTGCTGTGGCTCAGTTGTTTAGCCTCGGTGATCATCTGTGTGAAGCTGTTGTTTGTGTCAGTAATAAACATGGGGAAAGCTGGTTGTAACGTGGAGTTATTAACTGTATTTAGGTTACAGCACATTTGAGTTCTTTCATTCAACATTTTATTTCTATCAGTATGTTAGAGGCTTGTGGGAAACGTGGTTAAAATGGACTCCATGATTTAGCTTTCTTGTAGCAGTTTGTTCAAATCCACCTCTCTGGGTGGTCTATTTCCCCTCCAAACTTGGGTCCTCTACCAGAGGCCTGGGAGCTTGAGGGGCCTGTGCAGTATCTTAGCTGTTCCCAGTATTGTGCTCTTCTGGACAGAGATCTTGGATTGTCCTAGGGATCTGCTGGAGCCACTCTCCCAGTTTGGGGGTCACTGCCCCAAGTGTTCCGATTACCACGAGGACCACTGTTACCTTTATCTTCCACATCCTTTACCAGCTCCTCTCTGAGACCTTGGTATTTGTCAAGCTTCTTGTGTTCCTTCTTCTTGATGTTCCCGTCACTTGGTATTGCAACGTCTATCACTACGACCTTCTTCCTTTGTTTGTCCACCACTACGATGTCCGGTTGCTTAGCCATCACAAGTTTGTCTGTCTGTATCTGGAAGTCCCACAGGATCTTAGCTCTGTTGTTCTCAACCAACCCACTCGACACAGATGTTCCTGTATACTATACCGGCCACGTGGTTATGGCGTTCCATGTATGCCCTGCCTGCTAGCATCTTGCACCCTGCTGTTATGTGCTGGATTATTTCAGGGGCATCTCTGCACAGCTGGCACCTGGGGTCTTGCCTGGTGTGGTAGACCCCAGCCTCTATCGATCTTGTGCTCAGAGCTTGCCCTTGTGCTGCCATGATTAGTGCCTCTGTGCTGTCTTTCAGTCCAGCCTTGTCCAGCCATTGGTAGGATTTCTCTGTGTCAGCCATTTCTTCTACCTTCCTTCCGCTTAGCGTACAGTCTCAAGGTGCTGGATTTGGGATATATATATATATATATATATATATATATATATATATATATATATATATATATATATATATATATATATATATATATATATATATATGTGTGTGTGTGTGTGTGTGTGTGTGTGTGTGTGTAAATTAATGTATTTATAGTATATACCTATATTTAATATTCCTGCTTGTAACCAAATTAGTGATGAAAAGATGGATTACAGTGTAATAACACATAAATAATGGTGTCAATGGGCCAATATCAGAAGAAAACCAGGTTCGTGAGGAGCCAAGGATTAGCGCAGCAATAAGGGTCAGACACAATTTTAAAGATTGGGTCACAGCCCTTATATTATAAATGAAGATGGACAGAATACACAAAAAATACAAATAAATTGTGCAATAAACACTTGAAATCAATAGTGTGCACACAAATAAAATAAAATAAATTGTCCATTGGGGCCCTTGTAACTGAAAGTTTGTTGCAACACGTTCTCTTAAGAGTCGGTGAGTGTCAGTGGGTAATGAGGTATGTATGTGTGAGTGTGTACGTGCTCAGTTCTTCTTCTTCTAGGTCCTCTGGCTCGCCATCTGATCCAACCAGAATCTTGTCCTGATCCTTGGACTTCTGTCCTCTACCAAAAAACCTGATCATTGCTCTTAATTCAGAATGGAGCAGGCTGGTGTCAGAGCTCACAGCCACTGGCAAGATGGAAATGAGGGAGACTGGCCGACGTAACTTGGTTCTTGCCGACAAGCCGCACGGCTCAAGACTGAAAACAACAGGCGAACTTGTCGTCACTGATTATTTCCACTGTCTGGTGTGCAAATTGTTCTTTCACTCTCTTCGTCCTCTAATTAATGCTGCGCTCACTCTGGTGATTGAAGCGAAATCCGCGGAAAATGAGTCCCGCCTAGGTTTCACCTCCAATTGAATGGGCTGAACGTACATCCGTAGTCCAAGACTGGTGCATTCATGTGCAGTAGGAAATTCCATACTTTATCAATATGACTGATTGAACATAATAAATCAACACCCTCTCTCATTGCTTTCATTTAGTTGCCAAGTTTGACACCTGGGCTACATGCTGCTACATCTTTACACTTTTAAATATTTATATAGTTTTTACTTATTTATTTAATTCAGTGATGCCATCTATCACATTCTGTAAAAAAATTTTTAGATCTGTGCTGGTATATAATTCGATATATTTTTATATCTAAATTGTGAGAGCTTCAATGTCAGAGGTGCTTTACTGCCAAATTTATGATATTTTCATCTTTTTCATTCTGTGTTTGCTGAATTCATTTACATGTTTATCATGTAGTGAAGTGGGTCTTCTTTTCTCTTTAAGTTGATATTGTTTATGGCATTTTATCTCAAATGTATAATTTTATTCTAACAACACCAAATGAGCTGCTGCACTGTGTGAGAGAGAGGGCATGCTGGAGGACCATGATCACCAACACCATTCAGCAAAGCACTTAACTATTATTATTATTATTATTATTATTATTATTATTAAAGTCAGTCATGTTTTCCTATCTTTGGTTGTTCTCTATGTTCTGTTTCTAAATCACTTTAAGTTGCTTTTCTTGTGTTTCAGCCTTTTTAACTGTGGACTCTCAGAGACTCACTGTGAAGTTGTAGCTTCAGCTCTGAAGTCCAACCCCTCCCATCTGACAGATCTGAACCTGAGCTGGAACAAGCTGCAGGATTCAGGAGTGAAGCTGTTGTCTGCTGGATTGGAGAGTCCAAACTGTAAACTGGAGACTCTGCTGTGAGTTCACTGACTGTTGCTGATTAACAGAGTTATGAAAAATGGAGATACAGAGTTTTTAGTTACAACAAATGCTCTGAGCTGATAGAAAAAGGATCACAAAGAGTTTAAACTACAGAGCAGAGTCACACACACACACACACACACACAGCAAACACACACACAGACACACAGACACAATCTGCAGGATTCAGGAGTGAAGCAGCTGTGTGGTTTTCTGGAGAGTCCAGAATGTAGACTGCAGACTCTGAGGTCAGTTCACTGACTGTGTTTCTATTCTCTGTCTTATCTGCTTATTTACCAAGTGAACCTCATTTGTCTTCAGACAGAACTTCCCTTCAACATGGAAATTTCTTCTTCTTCATCTTTTTTTCTTGTCTGAAATGAAGTGTGTTTGATGAAAGGCGAGTGTGTCAGTGATGTGGATTAATGCCTTATTTCCAGAGGTGGCAAAAGTACTTCTGGTTCAACTTCTGTACTCAAGTAAAAGTAAAAAGTACAGGCCCTGAAATGTACTCAAACTAAGAAAGTAAAAGTAGTTCTTTGGATGATGTTTATCCCTGTTATTTTTCTGTAAAGCTAAGTCAACTTTTTATATATCATTGTAATAATATAAAATGATACATGAGAATAGAAACATTACTCCAATCTAAATTTGAATTCTAATGAATGCACTCAGCTTGAATCTTTTCTGTAGGACACAAGAGAATTGAAACACAGCTATAGTCTCTGTGTCCTGCATAGTAGAGGGTGCCTCCACCTAAACACAGACATGAGGATACTCAGGGGTTACAGTGGGACTCAGAAGGTGGAGGAACCCTAAGATCAGCTGTAGTGGCTCTGCATAGTCGAGAAGAATCACAAATCTATTGTGAGCTCCAGTCTGCTTATTTCAGACACACAGGTCCAGCTCAGAACAAAAAGAAAAGTGTAAAAAGCAGCAGAAAGATGTTTGTGTCCTCATGTTTCCACAAACAAGACCAATATCTGCTGTCACTGTGAGCATGCTCAGTTAAGGCCGTTATGAGCACATCTTTAGAATCAGTTAGTCGACATCAGTTTGGACATAAATTCCTCCACACAGCATGAGATGCAGAAACATGACTAGTCACAAACACGTGGCTGCACTTGTCCATCTTGGAAGCTTGAGCCAAATCCTGAATGCATGATTGTGTCTAACCTGAGGCTTTTTCATTGTTGCTGAACTAGAAGTGCTCCACACATAGACTGTATAAAGAGGACGGCAGGCTCTAAACAGACATTTGATCAGCATCTGTTCTAGGGATGGACATGATTTTTACAATAATATTCATCAATATATTATAATATTCACTTTATCAGACCCTGAGCAGCTGCTACAAGCTGCTGTTTGAGATCAGAGCTGCAACGATTCATCGAGTAACTCCAATAATTCCATTATAAAAAATCCTCGACACAATTTGTTGCTTCGATGCTTCATTTAAACTCTGCAGCGCTCAGGTGTCTCCATGTCAGCGCGAGTGTTTCAGCCACATTAGCGACTAAAAACAGAGCTGTGATAGAAACTTATTTAGGAGCACATGTGTGAATACAAAGTATTACAACATTAAGCTCGTGCAGCCCCCAGTTTTGCAACAAAAAGACTGATAACAGCACCAAAGATGTTGACGTCAGTTTAACGTGAGTCTGTCTACAATCACACGGTGCAGAGCAAAGAGGCGGAGCCGTTACTGAGACCGTGAGCTCAGGTGGAGCCAAAGAAAAGGTTTTTCTAGCATCCTAAACAGCAGCACTTGTTCCTGTAACCACCATTAAACCTTTACTGGGAAACAGCTGGAGCTCCTTCATCATCCACCTGATCAACAAACTGCAGCCTGAAGAAAAGAACTTTGTAGCTGCTCCATCCACCGCCGTTTGTTCCACACAGAGAAAATCTGCAGTAAAGATCCAGAAGTTACAATAAAATCTGCAGATGAACTTTAACTTAGTCTGACACCATGTTTAAATCAGGCTGAAGGCTGACGGCAGCCGTCCTGCTTTATATGGCAGTGAGTCTAAAGGGGCCATGGGCTGTACTAGACCATATATATTTATTTATGGTACTCAAAGCACTTTACAATTCTGTGCACCATTCATTCACACCTCAATCATGCTTGGTGGTGGCAAGCTACTAATGTAGCCACAGCTGCCCTGGGGCAGTCTGACATAAGGGTGGCTGCCAATTTGCACCTACTGCCCCTCCGACCACACAACCACACTCACACTTACGCAATGTGGGTTAAGTGTCTTGCCCAGGGACACAGTGACTGACACTGACACAATGACCAATGACAGCACACTGAGTCGAACCCACGACCTTGCGGTTGCGAGGTGGGCACCTACCCACTGCACCACTGCCACTGATGGGCTTTTGGAAAATTAGTTTACACATTCAGATTCATAGAAAATATTAATAAATATCCCCTTTGATACAGGAAATTTGGTGGGATTTTTTTAATCCTGTCATGTGATCTGAATGAACTGTTGTGTCAAACATATTTGCTCTTCCAAGATGAGCTCTATAGATTCTCTATAAGCTCCTCTTGTTAGTGTTTGTCCTTTTATTTATTTATTTGTGTTATTTTTGACATAAATATAAATGTGTTGTAGCAACGGTGGAGTTGACAGGCTGAGAAAAAGCAAGAAAGAAAAAAGAGAGGGGAGAGAATAGAAAAAGGGGACAGAGAGGACAGAGCACAAGTAGAAAACCACAATTTTCATCAACTGCTGCACCTGTTTAAAAACACACACAAAAAACACACAAAACAAATTATGGAGATAAACCCGGTAAGAAGTGAGCCACCTTCATAGTGCAGAAAACCCAGGGTCAACCCTGAGGTTACCTGGATAGGAGGGAATCCTGCTCCGTAGTGCCGCCTCTGGAGTCTCCGTGTTGATGGTGGCGGTGGAGCAGATGGAGACATGGTTGCTCGGCCGGTTGGAGCAGAGTGAGCTGAGCCCACCAAAAGTTAAAAATGTCCCTTTGTTCAGCCGGAGGAAAAAGCAGCACAGAAACTATGAATACAGTTTCTAATGTCTGATTGGATGGTCAGCCTACAGCCCGCCTCCAAAGCCTGTGATTGGCCACCACCTTGACGTGGAAAAAATGTGCGCACACCAAAAGCTCCCAGAGCAAATGTTGAATCCAAAAAGAGCATCAGAGCAGTAACGTTTGGGGCAAGGCTGCCCTTCTTCACACTCAACAATCACTAATATACAGGACACACGTTATATATACCAGCCCACTGCTTACATGGTCATGTGGTTGAGGGCGCCTAATGTCTAAAAAAGGATAAACATCGGCATCCAGAAAAGCACATATATCTATTCAGGTAAGTAGTCTATCACAGCAATATAAAAGAAGCTGACTTCAAAAATGAAACAGTGAGAATTATACATATAAAATATAATATCAAAGTGAAATTAGACTACCAATAGCAAGAAGTACATGCATGTGAGCTGCAAGTCAAAGAGGCAGTGAATACTGATGAGATATATATATAAATAGGAGAAAAGAGTCAACATGGAAAATCAGTAGAACAAATCTACTAAATTAGGAAGCTATCACAAATGTAATCAGATAAAATGAAATGAAATAGGAGAGGCAAAAGTCGAGGTAAAAAGAATGTGGAAAAAGTTCCAAAAAGGGTCTCAGGTGGAAATCTTCATTTAGTCTGTGAGGAGCTAAAGTGTTGAGAGTGTAAATCCAAAAAGCTTCTCTCTTTAATAAGAGAGAACTGACATCAGCGCCACGACGCTGTGGTTTGATGCTTCAATGCTGCAATAATGAAGGGCACAGACGTTATGTGCAGCTTGTGTAAAGTGCCTGCGACACCACTTTTTTGTGTCATGGTTGCAGATCTTTGAACGATGCTCTGATCTTCTTGTTTTTAAAGGTCTCAGAGTCTTGCCGACATAAGCCAAGCTGCACGCACATTTGAGCAAGTAAATCCCATCGCTGGTTTGGCATGTGATAACGCCTTTAATCTGCAAAGGTCTGCCCGACCGGGGATGGTGGAGTGTTTCTCTTTTATGGGTGAAGTTACATTGTGTGCAATGTCCACGATGATAATTACCTGATGGGATCTCATTTAGAAAATGACTGGGTTTAGGGATCGGGAGACAAGATGTGAGCAGAAAGGTTTTTAAATTGGGACGTCTTTCATACACAATCCGAGGAGGTGCATTGTAACGTTTGGGTTGTTTCAGTGGTGAAGAGGAGGCGGGAAACGTGCTTAGCAGACGGTCAAAAACGAACAACCACACTGGTACTGGGAATTCCACAGTGCTGTTCTTTAATAAACATTCTTCACCAACCTTATAAAGCCCGGTCGAACGGCTGCTGCATTATCAAACATGAAAAGAAGCAGAGTTCATACAACCCGTAACATCACAAAAGTTGGGGACAGATAGAAAAGTAGAGGTTCGCCTCGATCCATGCATTGGTCTGCCAAAACGCTTCTCCCGCGCATTCTACTGGGGAGTGGTGGCGCACACTTGTGACATCACTACCAAAAGTGTAGGCTGTCGTAAAGAGGCACTACATAATTACGACTGTTACATATTCCCCCCCGGTTAACAAAAGGCTGTCCTCAGCCGAACACAGCAAAGGCACAGTCCATTCTTAACAAGCCTCCATACATGGAAAAGCAATGATAAGACATTAAAACCAAACAGGGAATCTACAGTGCAATATTGAAAAACTGGCATACATGACAGTTTCCAACAAGGTGAATGTCTACTTTGACAAACATTGCATGATGAAAATAAACTTAGGATATTCAGGACAATTACAAAATGAAGTTCCCTTTTTTATACCTTTTATCTTTTTTTTTTCTTTTTTTTTTTAAATTCCGGAACAGTCAGTACCAAATGTAAGAACCTCATAAACATGACTTGTATAAGAACTGACACAACAGTCATGTAATACCGGCGAACAACAAGAAACACATAATATACAAACATGGTCACTTCAGGTTAAACCTGTCAGTATGAAAAGGGTTGGTCCACCTATTGACCGACCAGTCAGTGGTGACCCTAGGAATACGTCTCGGTATGAAGTTATAAGAACCCCCATCAGCGTACCCATTGTCAGCAGGAGGTGAACTGTTAACATCCTGAACCCAAAATAATGCTTAGCTGTAAAATATAAAGCTATAACTTCTTATGTGCAGAAAAATTTCAAATACTCTTAAAACAGATTCCAAATAAGACCCATCTAACCAGTGAAAACCAAAAATCAGCAGTTAGAAATACTTTTTAACTATCTTTGTGTTATTCCTTCAAACAACAACAACACAAAATATTCAAACTGCTGAATCCAAGGAATAGTTCTCCCTTTTTTTCTCTTTTTCTTCCTCATGGCATCGGGTCAGTGTTTTCTCAGATGAATTTAAAGTGTTGCAGCCCTGATTTGGTACAGAGCTGAGTCTCGTGACAAAGTTCCAACTTGAAGAGACTATTCAGATGAAGCAGTTTGTAGCTTGCGCTCAGTCAATGAGGTGAAGGGCTTCAGCAGAGAACTATATGATATTATTCCGAAAACAGCGCTGCAGCGGCTCCGCTCGTTGCCATGGAAACACGTCGCGACTCTTTGATCCACCCGACGTCTGTCTGGGCCGGCCTGGCCTGTTCCCACGAAGTATGGCGGACAATCACAGCACTGCGACGTACCGTTTTGATGTATCAAACGTCCGCTGCTCGAAGATACTGCATTCAGAGGTCCAAGATAAGATGTTCGGGCGCCAATTTGTAACGTTTGGGTTGTTTCAGTGGTGAAGAGGAGGCGGGAAACGTGCTTAGCAGACGGTCAAAAACGCACAACCACACTGGTACTGGGAATTCCACAGTGCTGTTCTTTAATAAACATTCTTCACCAACCTTATAAAGCCCGGTCGAACGGCTGCTGCATTATCAAACATGAAAATAAGCAGAGTTCATACAACCCGTAACATCACAAAAGTTGGGGACAGATGGAAAAGTAGAGGTCCGCCTCGATCCATGCATTGGTCTGCCAAAAACGCTTCTCCCGCGCATTCTACAGGGGAGTGGTGGCGCACACTTGTGACATCACTACCAAAAGTGTAGGCTGTCGTAAAAAGGCACTACATAATTACGACTGTTACAGCATGAAGACATTTAAGAAGAGGATCTGAGCTGATAATGTGCCAGTATTTTTGTAATGGTTTGGAGTTCTCCAGAAAAAGGTGAATATTGGATAATACAGTTAATATTAGTGTCCACACACACACACACACACACACACACACAGAGCTCTAACATGTGCAGCTCAGCCAGTTTAGGTTTGCTGCCAGTTTTATTTTTCTCTGTAGTTCTGACTGACCTGTTGAAGCAGTTTTGTGGTTGGATGTGTTGTGATACACACAGATACAGAGATGGCAGCATCTGAACAGGGACTCAAACCAGCAACCTGCAGGTCACAAGTCAGCTGCTCAAAACTCCAGTCTTCATCTCAACAAAGTCGCCCACCAATAATTTTTAGCTGCCCACCCAAACATAGCAGTCTAGATCCAGCCCTGCTTGGATGAGGCTCTCTGAGGATGGCTGTTGCACAAATGAGTGTGAAAGGCAGAATGACAGGATGGCTCTTAGTTTGACAGGACAGGAAACAGGAAGTGATGCGCTCACAGAGGCGGGTAAGATTCTTGGAACAGCTGAATGAGGACCGAATTGAGTCTGACGGTGTGGGAAAGTGGAAATGAT
>JAMQGT020011781.1:0-157019 GCA_024447675.2 Pterophyllum scalare
CAGGTTACACTTCTGGCACTTAGTATTATTCAACAGTAAAGGGGCAGGCAGTTGAACAAAGTAACCTACAGCAGAGAAATTTAAAGAAAAAAAATTATTATTTTTTTTTAATCTTTTGTCTTCTTATTTGGATCCCACTAGTGAGGAACAAGTAACTTAATACCAACCCAGAACTCAGCAATACTAGTTGCTCAATAGCCACATAACATAACCATTGCTGCAAACAGAAGCTCCAACTTAAGGTATCCATCATGTTAAAGTGGCCTCAAAGGTCTTCTTATTTCATATATTTTGTGTTAATTATCTGTACAAAAGTAATCAATCATTTGCCTTTTATTTAGAAACCATTTAACCAAGGTGAAACACATAATTTCTCCAGTGTCTCTTGGGTCTTTTTCAGGGCCTCCTCCCAGTTGTACATGTTTGAAACATCTTATTTAAGGCGTCCTGGTCAGTTGCTCGCTCCACCTTAGCTGGCTCCCTTTCATTACCAACCACCTGTAAATATAACCAATCCAATGATAAAGCCCTGGACTCTAATGTGACAGTAAATTTTACTATGTATGTGATCTTGAGTGGCTGACCTAAAATTAATCAGATTATTACACACTAAATATATCAATATGGACAAATAGAAAAGGGCTGGTCCTTTATTTCTTCAGGGGCTGCAAAAGTGGAAGGATCCACATCTTTAATTTGGCACAGATTCTTATGTCAGATCAGCCTAAAAAGACTAACGAGTATTTGGATTTAATTAATTCAGAGTCTTATAAGAGGCTCTTGTATTACTGTATGAGGTGCTTGGCTTTCAGGATATAGCCACTGCTGACATTATGTTTTAAGAACTGACCCCAAAAATGTTCACCCTGTGGGGATTTTCTATGTTAATTTCACTATTTTCTGTACTGGTGTGTGTATATATATATATATATATATATATATATATATATATATATATATATATATATATATATATATATATATAAAGTACAATGAAATAAATGTAGGCCCATAAAAAAGCATCAATTATTCTGTATCTCTACCTGTGTTTCTGAATGCGATTTCCATGCCAGAAAGTAAAGCATACCAACAGAATACAGGTAATATAAATATTACCTCAGCGACATCATCTTGTTTCTGCTGGACGAGGATCCTCTGCTGTGAAGCCTTCTCGTAGTCTTTCCTCAGAAGCTGAAGCTCTTTCTGCAGCTCCCCTGTGTCACTCAGAATCTCATCCTGAGGTGAGAAACAGTGAGATACTGATGAATCTTGACAAGGTTATAAATAAGACCTGCCTGCTACTGTACAAACTGTGATCCAGCCGATGTGATGACATGAGATGTGCTTGTGAACTCATACGAGAAAACCTCATTTAGGCATGCCATCGCACAGAGCGACATGTAGCAGACACACCCAGCAGCACCCTACCCTCTGCTTGCGCACTCTTTCCACCGCTGCATCCAGGCTGTGGTCGGGCACCGCCACAGTGGAGGTGATGCTGGAGGAGGTCTGCCGACTGTTCAGCTTCTCCTCCAGCTCAATGATCTGACATTCCAGAGACTCGTTCTCCTCCTCAAAACAACGGGCCTAAAAGGGCACCGATTTAAATAAATCAGGACAGGTAGCTGCAGAGGGGAGAATAAAGTGCCCATACGTCAGTGGCAGCAGTCACAGTGTTTGCCCTCACCAGCTCAATCAGCCTGACCAGGCGGTCATTGAGGGCAGCAATGACGGTACGATCCTGGACAAACAGATCCAGGCCTTCTTTGTTCAGAGCCTTGGCGGCTGCAAAGTCCAAATTGCCACAGTCGCACTCGTCAACAGGAGCAGCCCTGAGAGAAAGACACAAAGCAGCAAAGGCTGGACTCAAGACTGGGCTCAATATTCTGGAAGAGTTTAGAGAAAATTAATCAGCCACATAGAGAAAGGCTATTAGAAATGACTAGAATAAGGTACTCTTAAATATCCGGTCTTTGTCATCTCTTTAGTTATTTAAACATGTTTTGTCACCTCAAACCAGCCTGCTTATGTTGACATCAAGTCTGTCACTGTTCATTTATTTTGTTTTGTATAAGGTTGTAATGTTATTTGTTTTATGACTGTTTGTTTTCTCTTTTTCTGTTCTGTTGGTTTTTGTTTCATTTGTTCTGTTTTATGACATGTTATGTGTTTTTTTATTACTTGTATAAATTCTTGTTTGGACACCCTGATAAACAAGATGTTTACCAGGGTGTCCAAACAAGCATGGTGGAGGGCAGGCAAGGTGGAGGACCCCAAAGCAGGACACCCAAGGCGAAAGCTTTGCTTGGACTTAAGCTTTATTAAATGAAGTAAACAAGGACGGGCTGGACGGGAGCCAGCAGCACCGACTTGACATGACTTGACTTAACTTGACATAAAGCGCGCGCACACAAAGACAACAACCTGACAATGAACACAAGAACACAGACAATATATACACAGAGGGATAATGAGGGAATGGGCAACAGATGAGGAGCACAGCTGAACACAATACAGAGAGGAGATGAGGGGAAGCAAAATTAAACACAAGCACACAGGAAAAAGGACTGTCAAAATAAAACAGGAAGTAGCCAAACCTAGTATACGCAGACTTAACACAGATGTTTATCTGTCTGTTCTGAATCCATATTGGCTGGCTAATCTGTGTGTAAAGACATTTTCCAGTATCTCGGAGAACTGAGAGAGCAGAGAAACAGGCCTGTAATTTGTAAAATGGTGTCTGTCACCTGATTTATATAAAGTTTTACTTTTGCTATTTTCATTTGGTTTGGAAATGTACCAGTTTGAAAAGACAAGTTACAGATGTGTGTTAGTGGTTTTTCAATTTCTTCAATAATTCTTTTTTACTATTGCCATATTAATATCATTCCAGTCAGCTAATTTTTTACATTTTCTTTGTTTTGTTTTTTACAGTTTCTATGATTTATTTTTCTTCTACTGCTCTAAAAAAGATAGAATGCGGATTTATTTCCCCCTAGACTTCCCCCAACCCCTTCTGTTTCCCAGATACTTATTTTATCGGCCAACTCTGGTCCCACATTTACAAAAATATATTAAAACCACTAACTAGATATTTCATGTCTTTTATGATTCTGTCATTTTCAACAAAATATTCAGGATAAGCTGCATTTGTCATGTACCGCTGTGGCAGGCAAAGTGGAGGACCCCAAAGCAGGACACCCAAGGCGAAAGCTTTGCTTGGACTTAAGCTTTATTAAATGAAGTAAACAAGGACGGGCTGGATGGGAGCCAGCAGCACTGACTTGACCTGACTTTAGTGTCAAATATATGTCCCCTTGTTTGGTCCAAACAAGGGGTTTACCCAGATTGAATAAATTACACTATAAACATGGCATCATGGCGTGACTGGTTCAGTTTATCCGTTTGGTAGCGGGATTACTCAGACTTATGGATATGATACATTTAATAGACGTCAGGCTTAGACATAATCAGCTTCAATCTGGATCTGGAATTTTTGGAAGGAATTTTCACCATTGTTACACAGGGTAAAAGTGGACATGTGTCAAATCTTTTAAAAAATTATATCAGACTTAAATAACCAAAACTGGGAAACCCTGTCTTACTGTTCTCTAGAAAATATCACAAACCACTCTCCCACTCTGGATTCAGGGGCTCAGCTCATGCATGGTGTGAAGGGAATTTTGAGCCTTGGTGAAGGAATGTAATCTCTGCTCTTGAACTTGAAATGCTTGACTGCATTTGACGGCACAGCAAATGAAGCTTGCACCCTGTGATGGCATCTGTTTTCTGTGTGCAGGGAACGCATTTGTCACCACCAGTAGTTCTTCCCCAGAGCTAATTACCACCTATTATGCATTTATGTGCCAAATGTAGACATTTATCTATAGGTTTTTAAACACATCGATACATTTATAGGCACATATTAGCACATTTGTTAAGTAATGCATAATCTTGGTCAACAGCCACAGTATAGCATCTTCAAAAAATAGCCTCGGTTCACTACTTTCTATTGATATGATGCATTAAAATACATATTGACTCAGCTTCATTGGTTTTGTCATCTTATATTTAGTATTTATATTCACACTTATTTTACTCTATTCTGATTTCAGATTAGTTTTACCCCCCTGAGACTTGTTTGGTCATAGTGTGTTCTAGTTTATCGAGCTGGTCTCTACTTATTTATGCTGCTTGTTACATATTTGTGTTTAAATTCATTTTTAAGCTCTATAACAAAGTAATTTCCCAACTTTCAGATAAACATGTTTATCATAAACATGTTGCCTTCCTGAACATCCACCAGGATGCCTTTAACCTGTATAGGGGTAAGTTGCATTCTAGTCATATGATAAAGATTGCAGATACTACCTTTTTTTTTTTTTTTTAATGAAATCTCACAGATGCATTTTGGCCTTTTGCAGTTATAACATTTTTCAGGTGAAAATGTTATAAAAAATTGGTGGATGCTAACCAAAGCCATACCACTAATTGGGTCACAGACAACCAGGTGGACATATTTTTACACCTTAATATCTTAAAATTGGTGAGACCCACACTGACCTGACAGAGGCCCGGTACTGCCCTGCACACCGCATGCTATACCCTCCGTTTCGACTCCAGCTGCCGTCCTCAAACAGCTTGCGGTAAGACGACACTCTGAGCATGGCCATAAGTTGGACGTGTTTATCAGAGTCTGAACCCAACAGGTAAATAAAGGCGGCAGGTCCAAGAAGGGTTTTATACATACAGGGGAACAGAATGTAGCACTGAGGTGAAGCAGACTAACTATGACGTGAACATCACCGAGAAACCATTTCACATGAGCCCGACGAGTAAGGCCCGAAACCTGCTGTGCAGTCATTGCTTATCTTCGTAAGAGGGAGTGAAAAAAATTTCCAAAAAGACGGCATTGAAGTGGAACACAAAGTAACTTTATATACAGTTTTATTTCTTTTAAATAAATTAAAAATACCAAAAAAAATCTAAGAAGTTGAAAACAAGTGTATCCTTGTGTACCTTTGAACATATCTCAATTTTATGACAAAACTGAAATGACAAAAATAAAAGCACACTGAATCCACAAACTGTTACATCAGCTGATACAGTGGAAAAAGAGAGGGTAGTGATTATACTGATTCTCCTGTTTGACATCATGAGGCTTATATTTCTAAAGAAAAAATGAAAGGCTGCTGTAAAGCAGTTCTCCCAAATATGAATCCCAAATATCTGTTCCTTCTGGCTCCTGCCACCTTTTGGCAAAAGCTCGGTTCGATAAAGGCCGACAGAGGAATATGGAGTTTGAATGTTAATAAGGCAGAAGAAGCTACTTCACACCAATAGGTATTTATAGAAGTGTTATGATTGTCAGCATTTTCACATTGCATCAGGTGTTCATGTTGTCTGCAAAGGTCCTCAGGCATCTGTGAAGAAACTCAGGTTTTTCTGGCATCACAGGGAAACTATTACATCATTAATGTGAATGCTTATGCTGACAGCTCTTGGGTTAAAAACTGTTTCAGAGGAAATGGGCCTTAGATGAAACACAGAAGTTCCTTATTACAGAGAACTGGCTACAGAAAAGAATGATCCTCTGTGGCACAAAGACAGGCGGTTTCCTGCAGAGTAATGAGCCATTAAAATCTGCTAAATTTGCACCCAGAAAACTCTGCATGACTTAAAATGAGAACATTAGTCTTCTGGATTTACCCTAAGGGGACAGAACTGCCTAAAAACAATGAGTAAAGAGCTCTAAGATGTGGCAAAATTGAGAGAGAAGACACGTAAACACACACAGACGTCAATAGTACCACCTTCAGGACAAACTGTAAACACCATCACAGACTCATACCAGCAAACAAACACCCAGGAAACAGGGACACGGTCACTATTTACACCATTTAAGATATCAGGAACCAGAATTGGTTGAGCAGGACGTTAGTGTGTTAATAGACTTGTTTTGTAACTCAAGAGGAAATGACAAAGCTGGAATCTGCTGACGACAGAAGTTACACAAAACACAGCAAACACAACCAAGAGTTTTCTATAACAGGCTGGTAAAATCAAGATGTCCAATTAAGCATTTTATATAAAACTGAGTAAAACGCAGTAGAAACCAGAGGTGGCGCAAACTTGGAGAAAAAACAGTTAAAACACAATGGATATGCTCAAATGTATCTTAATATTGTTCCCTCAGTTAAATGCTGCAAAACAAATGATTGTCATGATTTATCTTAATCTTAAACATTCTTAGTGACAGATTTCCATATTCATCCCATTTTAAATTATTTTAATATATTTAAACATTTTCAGTCTATTTCTTAAAATCCAAAGAAGTGTTTTCCTTTCTCTGGTGTACGTGAGTCTTCTATTTAGCATCAGTATATTTTTTTATTTTTATATATATATATATATATATATATATATATATATATATATGTATGTAGAGAGAGAGAGAGAGAGAGAGAGAGAGAGAGAGAGAGAGAGAGAGAGAGAGAGACGCGCACACACACACAAACATGCATCCCTAGTGTTTTCACATTCATAACACTCACTCTCGAGGAGTTATTTTGGCAAGAGCACCCACATAAAGAAGTGTCAACTCTAGTCAGGAGGCACAGGTCCTTTAGATCATCACAAAGTGCATAGGCATCAGTTCAAACCTCCCCCAAGTGCTTCCAAATCCAGCAACTTTTCATACTGTGTACGGACTGAAGATACAACAAACAGTTCTAATAAGAGACTTGGATACTGTCAATATGACAGTTTATAAAAGGTAGGGTGCAGAACAACTGCATTGGTCTCCAGTAGATGTCAAAATACCAGGTCCTTTACAGCCAAAGAGCCACACTGGGAATCAATCATCGATCAGACCAAACTGACACCGTAAGAAACCCTCGATGTTGGTTAATCCTCATCTCCGGCCATGAGGAAACCCAGAATGAAATCGATGGCTTTCTGTCGCTCGTGTGAAGTCTGCCTGCCCACAAAGTTGGGAGGTGGTCGAATGAGGAGGCTGGCAAAGAGGGTAGCTAAGACACAAGAATAGGAAAAAAACGTCAATGGATGTGATCAACTGTATATAACAGGTCAGCATTTAACATACAAAATGGTATTCATTAGTTACTGACATTATGGATTATGAGTTCCAAGTGTTTAATCCACTACATGGTCGTCTCTGTATAAACTCACTCTATATCAATATTTTATTACATGAATACCTGGCATGCTTATACATAAATGTAATGTGGTTGACAATGTAGTAAAACTGCTCAAAAAAAAAAACACTTTAAGAATATCAGAGCTCAATGGGGGGCTTGCTTGATATCCATACTGACATGGACTGGGTAATGTGTTAGAAACGAAAGGATGCCACATTGTTTGAAGGAAATGAAAATGATCAACCTACCGAGGACTGAATTCAAATACACCCTAAAAATCAAAGTGAAAGAATTATATGGCAGGCTAGTCCATTTTGCTGAAATTTCACTGGAGCAACTCAAAATGGTACTCAGTCGTTTGTATGGCCCCAGCATGCTTGTATGCATACCTGCCAATTTTGGTATACTACGGCAAATGCCAATGGGGCTTCACGGTGCCAGGCAGTGAGCACAGGGCCCTCTTGAAGTCTGTTTCTGACTGTTTGGTCAGAAATATTCATACCAGTGACCTGCTGGAGGTCTGGAAGTGGTCATTTTGTTCCTCCTTGCACAAAGGAGGAACAGAATGCTAATGGGTGAAGGACCTTCAACAACCCTGACCCTGTCATCTGGAATCTCTGCCATGCTCTTGATACTGTGCTGGAAGACGCTCCAAACCTTCTAGCAATGGTACATATAGATCCTGGAGGACTTGGACTACCTGTGCAACCTCTGTAGGGTCCAGTTACTGCCTCATGCTAGCAGTGGGGACACTGATCCTAGCCAAATGCAAAACTACTGAAAAACAATCAGAAAAGCTGAGGAGGGAAAAATTTCAGTGACCTCCACTTGCAAAATCATTCCTGTTTTGGGGGTTGTCATACTGAAGGCCCTCTAGTGCACCTGTTAATTTCATTAACACCAAAGCAGATGACACTGATTAACAACTCCCTCTGCTACTTACTGACCAGATCAATATCCCAGAAGTTCAACTGACTTGATGCTATACTCTGATTAAAAAGTGTTGCTTTAACTTTTTTGAGGAGTGTATTTTCATATATTGAACAATTTCACCTTCAAATGTATTGATTTGTGCTCTGAATTTGAAAAGTTTCTGTTATTGTAGATTAATACTGTCCCACTAATGATACTGCTAATGCTATTGGCTGACTACTGGTACATTGGCACTTATGTGCAAAATGTTCAAAAGTCAGATTAACCTAAATAGTCATCTGATTGGAATGACTGAAGCATTATCTAAGTGTGTATTAACCTGTTAATTGGCAGCAGCCCGCCCACGGGCCGTTTGAAGGGAAGTGTTTCCGAGTTTGAAGCATCACAGTAATGCAGCAGTCCGCCCCTACGATGCTTTTATATGAAAGACTAGACCCTCCGAATTGGATTGACACCTCATTTGGCCAATCATGTTATAAAATGGATTTTCCAGAGCCAATAATAACTAGACAGTGTCATGTGACTTCTCTGGACATGCCCCACATGTTCTCCAATCGTTCTGATTGGTCAACTCTGACCCAAAATCTAAAACCACAGATGTATAGCCAATAAAATTCCTGACAAGTGGGTATATGGCACCTGGGGGTGTGTTTTCACATGAATGCACAAAGTTGCTGCACAATGAGTGAGTATTACGTGCGAATTATGTGCGCAAAGCTGAGCCGGAAGTAAGACTGTGCGCCGTCGTGACTTCGACTGTGTTTAAAGGACTTTTTCTCACTAACGGATTGTATCAATATCTCAAAACAAGCTATATTTCTTCAATGAAGAAACAAAGTGACTCACAAGAGTGGATTATTATTTATTGTCGCTGATTTGACCGGTTTTATCGCTGCAAAATCCCACGAACGAACAGCTGTTAGTCAGAAGGTGATTCAGAGTAAGTGTAAGTTTTTATTCTCAGCTCATCCTAGCTAGTATGATATGCCATTTAGATGTAAAAATGTATGTAATGGTGAGTTAGACATGCTCCATTACACAGAAAATATCACCGTACACTGCTGTGGTGCCACATATACATACAGTATATACACTGCTCAAAAAATAAAGGGAACACTCAAATAACACATCCTAGATCTGAATGAATGAAATATTCTCATTGAATACTTTGTTCTGTACAAAGTTGAATGTGCTGACAACAAAATCACACAAAAACCATCAATGGAAATCAAATTTATTAACCAACGGAGGCCTGGATTTGGAGTCACACACAAGCTGATCCAACTTTGATCCTGTATGACCTCCCTACAACGCCTGGGCATGCTCCTGATGAGGTGGCGGATGGTCTCCTCAGGGATCTCCTCCCAGACCTGGACTAAAGCATCTGCCAACTCATAGAGA
Source organism: Pterophyllum scalare (assembly GCA_024447675.2). Taxonomy (NCBI): domain Eukaryota; kingdom Metazoa; phylum Chordata; class Actinopteri; order Cichliformes; family Cichlidae; genus Pterophyllum; species Pterophyllum scalare. The sequence continues at coordinate 9,495 of JAMQGT020011781.1, forward strand.
GTCTGTGGTGCAACGTGACGTTGGTGGATGGAGCGAGACATGATGTCCCAGATGTGCTCAATCGGATTCAGGTCTGGGGAACGGGCGGGCCAGTCCATAGCTTCAATGCCTTCATCTTGCAGGAACTGCTGACACACTCCAGCCACATGAGGTCTAGCATTGTCCTGCATTAGGAGGAACCCAGGGCCAGCCTCACCAGCATATGGTCTCACAAGGGGTCTGAGGATCTCATCTCGGTACCTAATGGCAGTCATGCTACCTCTGGCGAGCACATGGAGGGCTGTGCGGCCCTCCAAAGAAATGCCACCCCACACCATTACTGACCCACTGCCGAACCAGTCATGCTGAAGGATGTTGCAGGCAGCAGATCACTCTCCACGGCGTCTCCAGACTCTGTCACGTCTGTCACATGTGCTCAGTGTGAACCTGCTTTCATCTGTGAAGACCACAGGGCGTCCATGGCGAATTTGCCAATCCTGGTGTTCTCTGGCAAATGCGAAGCATACCGCATGGTGTTGGGCTGTGAGCACAACCCCCATCTGTGGATGTCGGGCCCTCATACCATCCTCATGGAGTCGGTTTCTAACTGTTTGTGCAGACACATGCACAATTGTGGCCTGCTGGAGGTCATTTTGCAGGGCTCTGGCAGTGCTCCTCCTGTTCCTCCTTGCACAAAGGCGGAGGTAGTGGTCCTGCTGCTGGGTTGTCTCCCTCCTACGGCCTCCTCCACGTCTCCTGGTGTACTGGCCTGTCTCCTGGTAGCGCCTCCAGCCTCTGGACACTACGCTGACAGACACAGCAAACCACTGCCACAGCTTGCATTGATGTGCCATCCTGGATGAGCTGCACTACCTGAGCCACTTGTGTGGGTTGTAGAGTCCATCTCATGCTACCACAAGTGTGAAAGCACCACCAGCATTCAAAAGTGAGTGTGTCTTGCTAATTGCCAATAATTTCCACCTGTTGTCTATTCCATTTGCACAACAGCATGTGGAATTGAGTATAGTGTTGCTTCCTAAGTGGACAGTTTGATTTCACAGAAGTTTGATTTAGTTGAAGTTACTGTATATTGTGTTGTTTAAGTGTTCCCTTTATTTTTTTGAGCAGTGTACAATTTATTTATTTTGGGTGTGTGAAGGAATCAATGAAAATAGACTGGGTTTTTTTTTTTTGTGAATGAAGACCTAAAAATTTTCTTCTTTTACAAATTAGGGCAACCTCTGATTTATAGGTCTATAATTATAATTAATTAGTACTATCAGTAAATTAGTGTATAGCAGAGGATTCCTCAGTGTAGTACCTTTGATTAGAGCCCTCATTGATGACTGTATGTTGAAGCATTGAGGAGTTACAGCCATTTGAAGTTTACATATCACAGGCTGGCTTACATGTGGCAAATGGAGACTCCAAATGACACATGTGAGACCACGCCTGGAGATCAACACACAAAAACCTTTACAAAACAGTAGGTTTTTGTGCTATCTTGATAAAATTTGAAATACACTTTGAAAAGACTTCATTCTACACCTTGATTATATTTTCCAGTCCATACCTTCTACACTCAGTGTGTGGTTACATAAAAACAAACAGGAAAAATCTAGACGAGGCAAAAATTGTCTAATTTTTCCGTGTTCCAAACTTAATAGCTACATACTCATTACAGTTACAGCATTTTTGACTGCAAAAATGAAAAATATAGCTTGTCTTCTTCACAAAGAGACAAAGACTCCAAAGAGTTCAATAACAGCAGCTGATTTAATTTGGGTATGCTTTTTCAGGCGTTTTTGTTGATTTTGGAGTGGCCAGTTAAGGGGTTAACATGAATGCAGGAATGCATGTTTTGGCAGCCCTTTACAGGGGGTTGGCTTTTTGCCGCAACCATAGTGCACATGTGCGAGTGCCCCTGTTTCCAAAAAGCATTGTTTTTGTCCGTTTACACAGAGACGGAGGCCAGAAACGCTCCACTCTGGTGCCCGTTTCCATAAAGTATTGTTTTCACTCCATTCTCGTGTAAACGGGAGGCCAAAACATATCAAAATGGACCCGTTTTCATTTTGAAACAGTGCTGTGTAAACGGGGCCTAAGCCCCACTTGAAAAAATGTGTCAAAAATCACAGTCCTTCAGTGGAAGGCCAAAGCCATTTTGGTGGATGCCAATTTTTTACATGGAGGAAAAACCCTGCTTAAATAAGCTCTTTAGTATGACATATGGATATGGCAGAAACTGCCTGTCTCTTACCGAGGAGGCTGGCTGTTAGATTGTTGTTCTGTGAGTGTTTGAGAAGCTCTTTCAGAAAGGCCATCAGGTAACGAAACACATTGCGGTGAGCCCGGGGCAACTGGGAGATCAACTGTCAAACATCACAGTGGGCACAGAAAGTAGCCATAGCATAAATATGACTGCATTAATTCATACAACCACATGAACGCGATGCCTCATTCTTTTTGCATCACACAGTACCTGTTTGCAGAGGCGGCTGTCGTGAGAGCCGTCTAGGCACCGTTGGTAGAGTTCATAGCACACCACTGGCTCCGGCAAGGCCTCCAAGAAGATCAGCAGGGCCTCAGCTACAGAGTGGTTACAACCAGCTACACCAACAGTTAAGGAAGAACAAGAATTTTTTCATTTTACAAATGGTCATCTTTGAACTCTGTTTCTGCCTAAATGTCTTACTATATCTGTCAACTGGCTAACTATTAACTTTTTGGCAAGTTTTTGAGTCTTTGTAAGCTGCTCTGTTTTTAGAAATGGCTTCACAGAAGAGGATGCGTCTAGAGTCAGGGATGCTGGTGTCCAGAGAGTCAATGATGCTCTGCATCTCCTCTTGTAGGCCTGGTGTCTGAAATAAGTCCTCCTGAAAGAATCCAGAAGCACATGAGGAACATTCAAACCAGTGTAGAAATAGAGCAGAGATTTCTGGCACTTCCAAGAAGCATGAAGATTAGCATAAAGTCTGAAGAAGTCAAAAACATGTTGGTCAAACAATAAAACTGTGATTTATTTTTTAAAAAAAGAAAGAAAGGGAGGTGTTACTGGAGCTTTAACCTCTTTACATTTAAACCAGCTCACATGTCCTTTGTGTTCAACTAGTATTCCTAAAGCTGCTATTTACTGTGACACATCAAAGTACCCAGCCCACATGGACTGAAAATACCACTGCAGTAGTGACACATTTAACTGACATGAAAACAACTTCAATTACATTGTAGAAAGAATATTTTTGCTTCAATTTGTTTAACCAGAAAAACTCAAAGTTTGATTCAACAAAGTTTGAAGTGTACTTTGTCTTCAGTCTTACCCTAAATTATTAAAAAAGAATAAACAAACAGACTTTTCTCTTCAGAGATAAACAGACAGCCTGTTTGCCATTACGCAACAGACCATCTATTCCAGTGCTTAATTATTCTACAGGAGAAATAAAGGACTTTAAAACTAGAGTTATGTGGAAATGCACAAAACTATAAAGGAGGCAGAAGTAAGCACAGTAGGTCCCCTTTAATAATATTTTTCTTAGAATTAAAGAAACATATTATACAGTAAGCACGGCAAGATTTTATGTAAATCCAAAGACATTTATGAATATACAAGCACTGTAACTCTTTCCTAGAAATGAAAAATGCTGACATGTCCAGAAAAGAGCTGAAGCTTTCCCACCTGATCACAGGACTTTGTGTAAAGGTGGTTGACCAGAATCCAAACCTCCTTGGGGATCTTCAGAGGTTTGTCCTCAGTACCTGCCCCATCCACCATCAGGAAGTTCATCTTGGACTTTTCCTATTTGAACAAAAATCTAAATGTTTAATTCTGACAAACAGCTGCAGTGATTTCAGCTTATTTTCTGTTAAAAAACAAAAAAAACAAAAAAAAAGCCAACATGTTCTGTTTTACTTATTACAGTGTAATTAATACTGCTTTGATCAAGTGTGATAGCTAATAATGGCTGCACATTTAAAAAAAATAAAACAAACAAACATCTGATCAGTTAGTGCTGGAGTGAGGTCAGTATCATCTCTGGAGACATGTATGAGAGCCATTTTACTCAGAGCTGGATATCACATCCTTTTTGTCACTGAAAATGGATCCCTGAGGCTCACGAGAGACATCCAAAAATAACCACAGCTACTGAGGCTGCACATAAAGACAGGGGAAACTGGAGAGCGACTGGGATGATGTTAACATACAAAACTAATGTGATATCCTGTAAAAAAAATTACATTTACCTTGTAATTAATCTTGGACTCGAGGACGAGCTTTAACAGAAAATACATTATACTGCTCCAGTGTAAAGAAAGTGGGCCATGTTTACATTCTAACTGAAACAAATCATTTCAGTTCTATTAAATTTATGGTGTTACAAAGCTGTGTACTAACTTTCACTGATCAAGTCATAAAAGGGAAGAGGAGGCTTGCAGTTAAGACTTCACATCCCAACTGTCTCAACTTAGACACTCCCTCTCATTAGCTTCAGTCATGTGCATAAAAGAGATGTGCAGCAAGGCTGACCTGCTGTGAAATGAAATTTAATGCGTCTGACTTTCACTGGGCTGTTGTTTCCACTCTGCTCTCAATGGCCCATGGAAGATTTAATAGGTCACTGATCCCCACTCACAAACACACAGATTAAACTAAAGTTTTGTCCAGTCTCTGATTGCCTGTGGATTACCAACTGCTGCCTGTGTCTGCTCTTGACTGATTCACTTTCTGATTAACTTCTAAAGGTGTGTACTGAGAACAAAATAGTAACTGAACAAAAAGAAACAGAAGATTTAACACAGTTTAAAGTAATCCTTATTTATAGTATGCTGAGAATTGATGCAGTTTCAAAACACCAAGATGTTGATGGTGAAAACACCCTGAGGCTTCATAACCAACCCTGACTAACCAGTGGGTGACATTCTGGTGGCTACATGCATCTTTTATACTTTCTATAATTCAAACCATGCCTCTAACAAACTGCCTTAGCTTGGTTCCCCCCTCCTTTTCAGTCCACTTTCTGACTGGATGCCCATTGCAAACAGAAGATTTAAGCAGCAGGTGGGCAGGGCTGCTGTGCTCACAGCCAGAGCTGTGCACTTGAGATGACCATATTAAAAATAAATCCCCTCTTTCTCTAACATGATCAAGATCCAAGAGCAGAAAAAAATATCTGAATCAAAGTGTTTAGATCATTATTCATAGTATACTGAGCATTGATACAGCTCCTCAGTTCAATCTAGTCAATATAAAAGACAGACATAGCTTTTGGTTCTGAAAAGTGAAGCCAATGTTAAAGTGCCTCAAACCTGCATTCTTTCTAATGACCAGCAGGGAGCGACTCATGTGGATGCAAAAAGACTTCTGGTTGTAGATACCTATGTGAAAATGGCCCTTGGCTCCTTCACTCTGTGACATCAACAAACACTTTCCTGATGACTTAATGGGCTCAGTCACTGGTATGTCATGCAAAACATGTAGTTGAGTCAGAATGGAGGATTATCCAGATTATGCTCATTGCCTAATGACTTTTCAATCACAGGTCACTGCCAAATGATATCTGGAGTCTTTGGTTTCTCAGTCTAATCTGCCCCTCCCTCATCATATCCAGTTTCAAAACACCAAGATGTTGATGATGAAAACACCCTGAGGCTTCATAACCAGCCTTGACTAACCAATGGGTGACATCCTGGTGGCTACATGCATCTTTTATACTTTCTATTGTTCAAACCATGCCTCTAACAAGCTCCGCTCCCTCTCCTTTTCAGTCAGCTTTCTTTGAATGGGCTGCCCACTGCAAACAGAAGATTTGAGCAGCAGGTGGGCAGGGCTACTGTACTCACAGCCAGAGAGCACCTGAGACGACCATATTAAAAATAAATGCCCTCTTCCATTCCTTCAATCTTACTGACACCATAGAGAGCAGAAAAAAACTGTCTAAATCTGAGTGTTTAGCGTTGTCTCAAGCCTAAGCTTTTGGCTCACATTGATTACATGCATGTATACTGACCTCATTATTTGAAACTTTGGTCACAATAGAACCCCTCTTTTATAGTTTTAAAATACCAACACATTTTCCAGAACCAAAGACAGACATTAAGCCAAACTCTGATAAGCGGAATAAATGATTTAAGACAAAAAAAAAAAAACATGTCAGGGTCTGAACACAGATCATGTCATTTTTCATTTAAAAAAAAAAATCACCTCTTTTTATGATCAAAGTCACTTGTAATTAATTCATAGTTCCCTGACACAAACAGCGTTTCAGTTCTATTCGATTTATGGTGTTATAAAGCTGAAAAAGCTGAATTCTAATATCCAATAAAAATAAAATATTATTTAAAATAACTCTTTGAATTCTAACAGTCAACCTATTTTATGGATAAAATGAATCTTGTTGTCCAAGAGTATCTGAAATCCTCGTTACAGCAAACAGAAATCTAGGAAACAATTTTAAATAGGCATGCTTTTTGAAGTTAAGCCTGAAGTTACACATTTGCAGGATATGACTGATTGTAATAGTACTGGAGCCAGTTTCTATTTATAACAGACAAAGAGGGAGGGCAATAATGTGCCATAAAGATAATCAAAGAAGAGGTCTTGTACCTCAGCTTAAAGTGACCTTCTTGTGCCTGATAGGTGAACCGTTTCAGTGTTAATATTTTACCTTCTCCATGTAGCTGTCCTCTCCCTGAGCAAGAAAGTCACCCCACAGCCACAGTGAAGAGTTGAAAAGGAATGATCAAGGTAAGAAAAAGTGATGGAGGAAAAAAAAGGAAGAAAAATAGTAGATAGAATTGCCATGGATCAACACAGAGTCAGAAAATTTATTCATGATTTTCTTTTTTTTTTTTTGCACAAATCATATGATCAAATCAATAGTGGCGCAGGAAAATGAAATGGCTTCAAGTAGAGATAAAGGATTACTCAGTGATAGGAACTCTATATTCCAAAACCAGATCAGATTAGGTCAAAAATAGCACAACGGAAGCAGACAGAGGAAATCATGTTAAGTTAGAGAAGACTATTTATATGAAAAAGACTAAAGTTGGTCTAAGCTGAGTCAGTCTTTCCTTTCCTCTAGAAGCACCCTTCCTATGTTTTTGCCACTTCCTTGTTCCCTTGGCCCCTCATGGCCAGAAATATACAGTTTGAGATTTTTTATACTCTCCAAATATAGGCTCTCTCTGTGACTGAGTTTACCCTGTGGGATAGAAGAAGCCCTGATGCCTCCCTGCCCAGGTTTCAGGCTGTCACAACCTACTCTAAGCTGGTCTGTGCAGAGATCCATTTACATTTCACATCAATCAGTTTGACCCAATCCGAGGAAAATACACCTCTGTTCACTAATCTTATCTGTTTACACTGTACTAACTGCACTCCTCTCATCAAGATTGCTGAGCTAGCTTCCTCTTACCAGGTCAATGAGTTTGGTAATGGGGATCTCTCTGATAGGCTTCTTCATGCGGCACAAAGCCTCCAGCGAGGTGCCAAAGCAGCTGGGCAGGTAATTGCCTGAGATTGTAATGAAGTAGTCTTTGCCACGGTCCAGGTGGAGCACAAGGATGTCCTCGATCTTGTCTTCTCCAGAGTTGAGCAGCGTGACGGAGTCTTTACTGACATACACCTCCAGATAGATCTCCAGGGTCTCATCTGTTCAGAACAATAAGGAAGGATTAGTGCAAACTCTCCTGCAGGGAAACACATTTTTAACTGTGCCTCAGTGATGTAATTTTTGTCTACATGTGGCACAGAAAAGGTTTACAAACATCAGGTGGGCACTAAACATAAAAAGGAAGCCAACAGACCAAGATTATGACTTTTGAAAAAGGATAAAAACTAAACTACACTGTATACAAACATAAGCAAAACAAAATAATAATATTAATAAACAGGAAATGTGCTTAGTTTCAGTCTTTGTCAGTGTGGTGAAATTGGAGTCAACCCAACGAGGATCAGGAGGATTTGGTGCACCTGCTTATTGAGATGGGAGTTTTCTGTTTGTATCAGACAAGATGTCTGAGGATATTAACAAAACTATTACAAATATTGCATGTTAAGTAGACTGGCTCCTTTAAATTAAGAAGGAAAAAAAAATCTTGTCAGTATTCCAAATTACTCTTTCATAGTAGCAAATTCATTTTTAACAGCATTAAAGTGATTGGAAAATTTTAAACTACTTGCTTTTGCATTTCAGTGCCAACAGTTAAAATATTACCATGGACACAGATCTAAAATCTGAACCAACAAAAATAAAGAAGAACAACAACTTAAAGGTTACTCAGATCAATGAGACTCACTTGGCTCCAAGAATCCATCGCTGGGCTCGGCACGCAGCCAAGGCTTGCAATACTGTGAGTCATTGAGTTTGGGGATGAAGGCGAAGTGACAGGCTACCTGCCCGTCATTTTTTATTAGGAAGCGCTCCCTTTGAAGCTGCCTGAACTTGACATTTTTAAATATAAACTGCAGACCAAATAAAAAGGAGCACAGTTAATTACAGATTTTAAGGAACATTACTCTGCAAACATAGAAGAAAGGCCAACTTTACTCTTTGGAATGATCACCGGTTATACATTACTGAAGAAGAAACACAAGACAGACCCATAGTATAATGCTCCTTTTACCTCTCTCATGCTTAAAGAAACAGATGGAAGGCAGTCATTCTCCATCCTATCCATTGCACGAACTATTTCCTCAAACACCTTCTTGTGGCGCTGCTCATCTACCACCTTCACCTGTGACACAAACACACGTCCCAACACTCATGAATGCAAATATGTGATTTTTATTCATGCAACAACATTTTTTTTTTGTGTAAAAACATAAACATTGCATGTTTCAACCCAAGACTGCAAGCTTTATGTGACCGCAGAAATTCTTACCCCTATACTAAAGAGGGAGCTGACAGGCTTATGATCACTAGTTTGCAGCTTCATGTGACTTTGGTATGATATCTGCTTGACATTGTTGCCCCTCCACAGGATTCTGTCACACCAAGCCGGAACTCTGCACTTCCCACTGCAGGAAACAGTTTCAGAGGCAAAGTCAGAGATCTCACATCTCACAAGCACAGTAATGCTGACTCTGCATTAGTGTAATGAAAAGGCGGGGGGGGGAGGTTGGTGGTGGTGGTGTTATCAAGATTCAAAAATGTGTGAAAATGTGGTCATGATAGGGACAGCATTTCATATACCGAATAAGGTTATGTGTGAGGGGAAAAAAAACTCAATGGTATAAGTCAAAATAAAACATTTTTATTCCGATTTTTGAGGAAAAACAGCACTGAAGCAAATAAAAAGGTTGGGGGGGGGGAACCAACTGATTAAATTAATAGGAAAGTATGACAAGAAGTACAATTAAAAGGAAAAAAATAATCCACATTAAAGAATACAGAGGATTTTTAAAAAAAAAGATTTTGTAAAGGTAAAAAAGAATAAAATCACCTTTTTGTTTCAGAATATTTTTTGTATACATGTATGTCTATCTCCATATCTATCTATCTCTATATACATCTCTATATCTATATATATATATCTATATCTATATATATCTATATCTATATATCTATATATGTGTGTGTGTGTATATGAGAATGTATATGCATGGACAAATTTGTTTTCTCTTTTCTATGATTTGCATATTTGGAAATGAAAAATCAAGTATCAAATAAAAAGCCTGTGTGTTCACTGCATTAAACAGAGGGATGTGGTTTTACCTGGAGTCCCATCGATCTGTTTTGGGGTCATACTTGTATGTGGGGGTGAAGTTAATCTCCCCCTCCATGAAGTCTGTGAAGGCCTTCTTTGTCTGCCTCTGAATGTTCAGCTACACATAAAAAGTGGGAAAACATTGTTTGGAAAAAAGTCAAAATAGAGCTAAACTATTTTGCAATAAATAAATAATTAAAAAAAAAAACAGCGACAGATTACTCAACCTGATGGTATGTAACAATAGTGTTAGGAAAACACCTTCTCATATTTATTTGCCGAATTATATTTATCAAGAAATACTCATCATGTTACAATTATTCTGGACTTTACGGTCAGTCCACATCTGACAGTTGCAAAAGTAAACACATCATGCTCATACAAATAAGAATTGTTTTATTTTTATACTACAACCAAACCACTGCAGATTTGAAACTGACAAGGATAAAACTGAAATACACCCACAAGTCACCTTATTAGGTGTGTCTTGCTAATAACAGTTTGGACCCTCTTTTGCCTTCAAATCTTAATTCTTCTTGGCACAGATTCAACAAGGTGGTCCGTACTGAAATGATGGCATCACAGAGTAGCTGCAGTCCTGTCAGCTGCACATCCATCACATCTTAAAAGTGCTCCAGTGGATTGAGATCTAAAGGCCATTTGAATACAGTGAACTCAAATTGTCATGTTCAAGAAACCAGCTTGAGATGATCTGAACTATGTGACATGGCCTGCTATCCTGCTCAATAGAAGAGGACTATGCTGTGGTCCTGAAGAGATAGACATGGTCACCAATACTCAGGTAGGCTGTGGCATTTAAATAATGCTCAACTGGGACTAAGTGGCCTGAAGTTTACAAAGAAAATATAACCCACATCAAAATGCCTTAACCACTAAAGCAAAACAGGAGGGGCCATGCTTTCATGGTTGTTTATGCCAAATTCCTGACCCTAAAAGCCAAATGGTGCAGCAGAGATCAAGACTTGCCAGACCAGGCATGTTTTTCCAATGTTCTGGCTAGCACCAACAACCATGCCACATTCAAAGTCACTCAAACCACCTTCTGATCCTCAGTTTGAACTTCAGCAGGTTGTCTTGACCAAGTCCGTATTTTTAAATTTATTGAGTTGTGTTAAGTTAGATATTTGCATTGATGAGTGGTTGAACAGGTGTGCCTAATAGTAGCCAGTGAGTTAACATTTTCAACATAATTTATGTCAGAGGTGCACAACCCATGTTTGTTCAGCTAACACTTCAAAATAACTGCAAAAGAGGGTAACGAACAATGATGGGTCATGCTTCTGTTCCTAATGGTACTGATTACAAAAAACATTTAAAAAAAAGAACTGTCTATATTTTTAATGTTAAAAGTAAGTTAAAAGAGGTGGTGAGTTTTCCATCAGCTTTGACATCAATGAAATAGAGTCTTACCTGATCATATTCCTGGAGCTTCTTTAGTTCACGATGAGTAATGAGCTGTTTGACCTCAGAAGCATCGTACATAAAGAGACGATAATTTAGGTCCCCAAGCCAGATTACAACACTGAAACAGGCCAAAGAGACAGAAAGAACTTTAAACAACATACAATGATTCTGACAAAACCAGAAATACTGTCAGAGATTGTCTGATTTTATCTTTCCTAACACAGAAGAAAATTATGTAATGATACTGTACCAGATTAAATGAAAAGATTTAGATACAGTGGTGAACAAAACCTAAGGCTGACCGTAAAGTCACCCTCTGCACATTAATACTCTCAGTTTTGATGTAAAAGACTGAGGCACTCACTCATGCTTGACGATATTGAGAGGCGGGTAGTCCAGTAAGTGGAAGGTCATGCGAGCGCATATGTCTTTATAGTCCTGATTGCGGCGCTCAAAGTCATCAACGTGTGCTGCCAGATGGGGAGTTGACAATGCAGAAGCTAGTGTTGTGGAAAACAAACCTCACTGCCACGCCTCCTTTGTTTCCCTGAAACATGAGTACTCTTTTTCATGTAGGCAAATACATTCAGAGAGGATATCAATGCAAACTGCAGATAACATGTTTTATAGATAATTAATTCAAACAGCAGCCCAACAACTTCACATCCATAAAAAACATTAGCCAAGAAATTAAAGCTATAAGTGAACAGGGATGTTTTCCAGTTGAACATTTTAAATACTCATCATGATCTGCTGTACTTGAATTAAAAAAACAAAACAAAAAAAACCACGCATGTCCCACTTATCCCATGGTTTTCATCTGTTTTGTATTTTGCCTGTATTTGGTGTGAACATACCATTTTTCCCATGATTCCTGTCCCCACGTGTTCTGCAGCCACATCTTTTATGTGATTCTTGTATATCTTTTTGACATAGACTACAAGCATCATCCCAACGAGTCGTATGATCCGAATCTGAAGACAAAAAAAAAGAAACTTCAAATTTTTAACCACCTACTCATCAACATGGCAAGATACATGTGCAGAGTTAAACTCTTTCCACAGCGTTTCCCATCAGTGTGTAACCCAATATCCTCCATGCTAGGATTTTATATAAGCAAGCGTGTTGGTCAACTCCCCTTTTAGAGAGTCGCTCTCTACTCACCCTCTTGTACTTGGCTTTTGGATGCAGGCTCCTATCCACAGCATCAACCCACAGCTGCTCTTTGGATGAGTCCATGTAGAAGAAAGCCTCGGTGCTCAGGTCCAGTTCTTGAAAACTAAATCATCACATTGGATGTTGTTGAACATTGGATGACATATGAATTTCTGGTCACAAATGCACCATATGATGATTTCGTACTGACCCGATAGCATATATATCCGGAGCTTCAGCGTCACAGCACAGCCATGGTTCAAGGCTGCTGTCTGGAGACTGGCCGTTCACATTCCACGTACCTGTGAAAAACCTGCAAAACAACATACAGCATATACATTTAGTTACAATAAAAGCTGTAACCTTCAATATAATCCATATTGGATTTCTGAATCAAGATCTGTGCTATTATAGGTTGATTTCTAATGAGTTTTTATTTCTATTAAGTTGGAAAATTCTTTTCATTTCAGTTTAGTTTCAGTTAGTTTTTCCAGAATGGAGTTTGCTCATTTCAATTCAGTTTTTATTGGAGTCGGTGTCAGTTTTACCCTGGGAAATACATTGATCACACCCACTCCAGCCAGTGACTGCAATTCCACCAGATGTGCAGCAGCATGTTTCAGAAGCATGCCAGAAGCAGCCCTCTACTCAGTTTCACTAAAAATAGTCTTTTTTTTTCTTCTTTTTTTTTGGCCTTTCTGGCTTTATTGGATAGTGCAGCAGTGAAGAAGAGTAGACAGAAAAGTAGGGAGAAAGAGCAAGGGAAGACATGCAGCAAAGGGCCATGGGTCAGACTCAAATCCAGGCTTTCAGCCCTAAGCAGTATGGCTGTCTGATCATGCTGTGAGCTAATCTGGAGCCCGGTGGGTCTATTTTTTTTTTTTTACAGAAGTACAGTTGTATAGAGCAGGTGAGGAAGGCAGGAAGTCAGGAACAGTAATAACTGTATCGAGAATCTGATACATTTTTGAAATAAAAGACCTTATGCAGACTCCTGAAACCCTCACAGTGTGATATGAAGCCACGTAAAGGAAGGAAGAAAAAAACTGTCAGAGAGGCAACATCAGAGACACACACCCAGTGTATTTTCTAATGTTGAAACAAAAGCGTATTTTCACACAAAACTTTAGTTTTAAGTTTTATTGTATCTTATCAAAAACAAAAAGAAATTCAGAAATTCCTCTTACTTAAACGGCCGGATGTCCACATACTCGCTCTCCTTCTTGCCCAGGCGGTGTTTGATGAGATATTCTCTTTGACCTGCTTGGGTGGAGAATATGGCATGTCTCATGCTGTTAGTGGTGGGGCTGTCACACCAAGATGGTGGTCTGTCCACACGGTCAACCCCTGACCTAAAATTACTGAAAAATGGGGGAAGAAAAAAGCAGGAATAATTTAAAACCAGCAATATTGTAGACAAATTAAACATTTGGACAGTAAGCCTCCACAGCTTACTAAATCAAAAGTTTTAATGTACTGTGAATCCATTTAGCTGTGATAGAATTATACTTACTCTGACTTGCTGCTAGTGACTGAAGAGTTGGTTTTGGCCTGTAAGGAGGCAGCTCTGTCTTTGGGGACTGGAGCAGGAGGCAGAGGATTGGATGGAGTGGAGGAAGCTTTGCGAGGAGGTAGTGGAGGGACAGGTGGAGGCTCCCTAGAGGCAACTATACGATTCTGGTGGTTTTTCTTTTCTTCTACTTTGTGGTTGAAATTGTTCTCAAGGCCAGTGTCTGCAGAAAGTGATTGAACTAAATCTTAAGATAAATAAAATGAGGCCAAAAAAAAGGATTTAAACTAGAAAAGAAAAAGAAACAGGACAGCTTTGTTTTTGTTTTATCTACTATGAATACTTATTTTCTTACCTGCGTTAATTAGAGTCATTGGAGTATTGTTGTTGAGGCTGGGGGGAATTGCACTGGTAGGTTTGGGTGGGTTAGCTGTCTTGGCTGCCCGTAGTGGAGGGACAGGTACTGGAGTTCTCTGTGGTGTTGGTGTAATGGGCTCCATTGTTTTCAGTTTGGCAGGTTTGGATTCAACTGAGAAAAACAGTACCGATAACAGAAGACAGTAGTGTTAAAAGGCAGTACACAATAAAAGCATTACCCTACTTAAAACATGTGCCTGTTAATTTGAAATAGATCACAAGCAAAACTTGGTCTGCATTATTTCTACAAGATAATCAAGCAACAAACCCTGCCTACTTATCAGCCTAATGCAACCAGGCAGAAAACGGAAAGAGATGTGGTCTTTGCAAAAGGGGCAGAAAGACCACACTACACTATAAAGTTATCACTTACAAGAAGGGTTGTCATCACATACACACTCAGGTTTTAACAACAGTTATGGGAAAATGCACTGTATTGCCAAAAGTATTCACTCAGCCATCCAAATCATTGAATTCAGGTGTACCACTCACTTCCATGGTCACAGTTGTATAAAACCAAGCTCCCAGTCATGCAGACTGCTTCTACAAACATTTGTGAAAGAATGGGTCGCTCTCAGGAACTCAGTGAATTCCAGGGGGGTATCGTGATAGGATGCCACCTGTGAAACAAGTTCAGTCGTGAAATTTCCTCACTATTAAATATCCCACAATCAACTGTTAGGGGTATTTTAACAAAGTGGAAGCGATTATCAACAACAGCAACTCAGCCATGAAGTGGTAGGCCACGTACAGTGGGGTCAGCAGATGCTGAGGCACATAGTGCGCAGAGGTCACCAACTTTCTGCAGAATTAACCACTAGAGACCTCCAAACTTCATGTGGCAATGCAAAGCATCGGATGCAGTGGTGTAAAGCACACCACTACTGGACTCTAGAACAGTGGAGGCGTGTTCTCTGGAATGATGAATCACACTTCTCCATCTGGCAATCCGATAGAAGAGTCTGGATTTGGCAGTTGCCAGGAGAATGGTACTTGCCTGATGGCATTGTGCAAAGAAGAAAGTTTGGTGGAGGGGGGATTGTGATGTGAGATTGTTCTTCAGGAGTTGGGCTCAGGTTCCTTAGTTCCAGTAAAAGACAACTTCATGCTCTCAACTTTGTGGGAACAAGCCCCTGTTCCAACATGACTGCAGACCAGCGCACAAAGCAAAGTCCATAAAAACCTGGATGAGTGAGTCTGGTGTAGAAGAACTTGACTGGCCTGCACAGAGTCCTGACCCCAACTTGATAGAACACCTTTGGGATGAATCAGAGACTGCAAGCCAGGCCTTCTCGTCCAACATCAGCAACTGACCTCACAAATGCACTTCTGGAAAAATGGTCAAAAACTCCCATAAACACTCCTTAACCGTGTGTAAAGCCTTCCCAGAAGAGCTGAAGCAGTTATAGCCACAAAGGAAGAGCCAACATCATATTAAACCCTATGTATTGGGATGTCACTCAAGCTCATATGCATGTGAAGGCAAACAAAGAGTGTGGTTCCTCGTACTTCTACTAAAGGATGTGATAAATGTTGGTAGCCAGTAAATGAAAGTAAACTGGATGAACAGGTTCAGAGAAATAACTCAGTGCACCACTACTATAAATATGTCCCACTTCAAGATGTCGGTTACTGAGCTCATAACTTAAATGCTGATTTAAAAGCCAGAGTAGATGCTTGGTTAGGGCGTGTACGGGTTAAACTCCTGGCCAGCCGGACTACATTTTTCCAACAAATTATCTCTCTCTCTCTCTCTTTCTCTCTCTCTCTCTCTCTCTCTCTCCCTCCCTCTCTCTCCTGCATTTTTTAAACTAAGTCAGAATGGTGAAAAGAAAAAAGAAAAAAACTTTCAGAGCCACAGTTTGCACACAAAAGCAATTGGAAAAAATCCATGTAAACAATAGCAGTTCTCATTAAAATTAATATATAAATTTAGGAAATAACATCTTCCTTAACCTTTGTGCAACACTGTAATAGACAACTGATAGCATGCGTGACCATTTCCTTATCTTCATATTTCTAGATGCAAGTACATGTACTAAGAGTGCTTTTTAGTAAAATGCATTTCCTCTACAAATGCATGATGTCTGAAAATATATGTGGAACAGTTATAATAACTGCCTAGTTTTCAAAGCATTACAAACATGCCAGGAAAACAAAAATAGAAAGTTTTGTTTTTGCTTACTGGTTACCTATAAGTAAGAAGCCTGCACAGCTTCAAATTTAACATACTTTGAATGCTCATCATTTTAAATCAAATAAACACACCCATCATGCAGTACTTTACACATCTCCACCCTGGAGTTGCGTGTCCAGATTAGGTCATGTAACTGAATACAATTATCCCAGTGTTCTCAGCCAAAAGGTTTCCAGCAGTTCAACAATGGTATGTGAATTAGACCTCTATACATCTAACTTCCCAGAAACACTTCTCGCCAGTTAAGATATCCAGATATAATTAAGATAAAATAATCTTCCGCACAGCCATTCATAGTTTATTACTTCTTTCAACATTCAGAGTGAGGTGTAGACCAAAGCAAAAGCAATGCATGAACACCATTCAATATATGCTCCTCATGTTCAAATGGGTAACTGAATGGTGACATATTTAACATTTCCAGTAACTGATGATATTTTCCACCCTACTTTAACAGAACATTTCCCCAAGCTTCAAGTGCATTCAGAGTGTCTTCTTGTATAAGCAAGATAAATTCAAGATTTTCCTTTATATGCTTTAAGTATATCACACCACTTCACATTTGAAACAGCTTCCACACCAAGCATGGTTTGCTTTATAAGCACTTAACAAACGCTGGCTTTAACCATCAACAGTCATTCTGAAGCCATTTGTCCTTCTTCAATGTGATCTTCAGGTTTTCTTTCAGTGTATTAAAAGTTCAGCAGCTGAGGGGATCTAAAAATGTCTCCCCACCAGCAATAGCCTAGCAATAAGGAATTTCTTTAATTTTTAAATATTTATTTAGGAGGTAGGATTGAAATATGTAGCTCATCAGCTTTTCTGTACACATAAAAACATGAAAGGGTTAGCTGAACCATAAACCATGGCCTTCACAAAGCAGTCCTATTGCTGTGATCTAAAAGTGTAAAGGTGGCACTTCTATGTGAGCATCTATGGTAACATGAATAAAAACATTTGAACCTAGCCAAACAAAACACAAGACAAGACATCTTTAAGACTAAGTCAAATTCAGTCACAAAAGGAAAGAATAGGGAAAACAGGGATTTATTTTCCTCAACTAATTTAAAACCCTCCAATTCCCACTGCACACTGGTCCTTGCACTAACTAAATTAATACTTTCACATTTTGATTTCTGATGACAGAAAGCCTGGGAAATGTGCTCAGTGATTATAAGGCTAAAACTTTAATCTAAGAGTGAAATCATAATGAACAAGGTTTTTGTCCTTTCTGTCTTCATTTGAAGAGGTGGGCTTGCACCCAGGCAGGCGGATCTGATTTCAAAAACTGAGGCCAAGCAGTCTTTTCACCAGTATGTGAGAAGTGTAATCCACCCTTTGTAAATAAATGTTAGATGAGTCATTAAATAATTAACCATCCCACTGAGCAACAGTTGAGTCTTACCTTGTAGTTGAGCACTCTTCACCTGGGTAAGGAAAGTCTGAGTCCGATCATCATCCTGGAGTTCCAACAGCAGCTCTGGGCTCTCTCTCCTTTGATTCGTACCCGAACAAAGGCTTGAGGGGAAAGTAGCAAACACAAATCATTAGATTTTGAAATTCATTAGAAATGCAAACTGTCCAAAAAAACAAAGCAAAGTGATTTAAAAGTGAAACCAATTCAGCATTCTTTCAGAAAGCCCTGGCAACTCATGACCTGAGTCTACTACTAAATAAAGACATTAAGCTGCAGGCATGCTCTAAAAATGCAGCAAGGCTAGGCACATGCTGTGGTACAACAAATGTCATGATGCGGCTCTGAAAGCCTGGTTTCTAACACCTTTTTACGAGAACGTTTACACATGATATTGACTCAAAAACTAAAACAACAGACGGGGGAAAAACTTACTGTCTACTGACAAATCAATAAGAAGAGCCTCTTCAGCTTCTGAAAGGGAAAAGGGAGAGCTTAAACAGTGCAGTTCAAAATATCTGTAGAGGGAATAAAGCAGTGCTGTCAAATGTTTCTACAGGCTCCAACTGCTGTGTGGGAATTTTTTAATTTTTTCATCAAGTGGAAAGAAAAAGTTCCTTTCACTTTTACTTTTAGTGCTGTGACCTGACTAAACATTAACTTTACATGGCACATGGGTCAAAGACAGTGAGGTCCAACAGTGAGTACTTATAGAAGAAAACACAGACATATGCTGACTGATTATAGTCAGCATACAAAAATAGTGAAATAGAAAACAACAAAAAAAGGGGGTCACATACCTCGCACAATTTCAAAGTTACCATTGATGGGTATCGATAGCTGAGCAACTGGACGGGACACGACAGCATCAGGGTTGGCTAAAACACCCAGTCTGGATCAAAACAGTACAGACCCCCATTTAACATCAGCTCTGTGATGCTTAATGTCATTAAAAGTTATCAGTAAATCCATCTAAAACATACAAAAAAATATACAGGCAACCTGCAGCAATGTGACCCTTTTCCTTATAACAGCAAATTTCATGCAAATGTGAGTATGAAAATATTGAAATAAGTCAATATTTGAGGTGCAATACTGATAGATTAGTGTTGGACTACAATTCTCTAATTATCACGTGATTAAAACTCAAGCACAAGCGCATGCACACATGCAAAACTTATTATCTGTAGGTAAAGATTAACAAACGAGCATTGTGTGTCATTCATGTTTTGCTGACAAAAGTCCACTGGAGTTGCATGAACTTTGCGTCAATAAATAGTCAACTTAATCAGCTTCAAGTTTGTAATGTGGGTTTATGTAGGCGGCCTCATTTTTCCCTTTCTAACAATTGCTGACTAACAGCCCGGGTCAAAAATGTGCTCAGGGCACTGCCCACGCTTCCCTTCCACTTCACAATAAGTCAGATTACTTCTAGTGAGAGGAAAATGATTCAGCCCTGTGGGAAGAAACATGTTGCAGGAACTTGCAGTTCCCAGAATCAGCGTCTTGATGTTGAAAACTACACGACAACAAACAGAGACTACAACAGAACAAAATACTACAACCACATTAAAATACAGTAGAAGGCGGTGAACCTTATGATGCTCAGCTTTGTTTATGTGACTTTATAGTTTCTATCATCTGAGCTGTTTTGGATGTCTGTCATATATAAAAATAGCTTTAAACTCTGGGTTTAACACTTCAACTATAGCTGAGAGTGTGGAAAACAAACTGTGGCAAACACAGCAGTCTCCATCATACTAAATGTCAAACACTGAAAACAGTGAACTGGCAAAGAAGACAGTGGTCATAAATTAACTCCTCATCAAATAGTTACTTAATAAAACCTGAAAAAATAAAGTATGTCTTATAAGGTGACATGAGATTTTCAATGACATGAAAACACCTAAAAAAAAATTAATATCAAGCTGAACAAACCCTCAGCAAGGCTGAAACTCTGAAAAACATCTTGTATCATACAATTCTGAGTCTTTCAAGAGGCATAAATGAGTGCAAAGATGGTGGTAGAAGTATAACGTCCAAGTGAAAGCTTCTTAAAACCTTATTTTGAGGCAAAATCAGCAAAACTTTCAAGCATTTTCATTACATATAACTGGCAATTCTATATATGCAGCCTTTAAGTCCTGGTGACCATTTAAATTAAAGTTTGTCTAGATAATATTTCAGCTTAACAGCCCAAACAAGTGCCCTGAGGTGTTTTGAAAGGGGTTTTGGTAGAAGATTTAACAGATTAAAACTGTCTCAGGACCTGGTCATCTAACCACTTCTCCCTTTAAGGACTGCTTCTTAGTTTAGTGTGTGTTTTAACAGAGTTAGTCAAGCATGCAGCTTGTGTGCTCATGTGAGTCTCATTACAGCCCAGGAAAACTAAGTGAAGGAATTCTGGATAATCTGCAGTGAGCGGCCTCTTGGTACAACTGACTGCTTTCCAACCCAAGCTACACTGATTTAAAACATCCCCGCTTTAGCCTACAACATAACCCTTTTACCAAACAAATGGTATATATGTAAAACTGGCACAGACTAAGTCTTACACACAAGTTTTTGAGTGAACTCTGACAAGGAAGTGGTGTGGTATGTGTGGCGTCAGCTGGAGGTATTGTAACACTTAACCCTATCACCACTGCCCCACAGGCAGCAGCATCCTTTAGTGTCCTTTCTAACCTGAGAGGAGGAGCTCCACGAAGAGTCAATGATACCTGCAGCAACTGGGCTACATGACATCTGACACTTCGTGAATATGATATCTTGTATTTGTTTCAGGTCCTCTGGTAGTCTACACTTTCACTTTATAATTGAAAAGTGCCTTTTATTTTATTTTCTACATTTAGGAAACTATAAAATCTGCAAAAAACAAAATCCAGAAAATTTGGATAGATATTATGCAGTGAAAATATAACCCAAAAACCTACTGAGGCACACCTTCAGGTAAAATTATATAAGAGACCATGAGCAATGGGAATTTCCCAACTTTTGCAGTAAATTAACTACATCTTATCTTATCATTTAACCTGAAGACACTTTGCCTCTGTACTTTTCTATGATTACATACACCACATAAAATCTATCAATTATTCCTGGATTTTTTTTTTTCTGTGTACTTCTACCTGTCCCACTATAGAGCACTTATCAGATCAGCCTTCAGAGCCATGTATCATTTCTCTTTTTCCCTTAATAAAAGATCTATTAGTTAGATAATGCTCAACAACTAACCTTAAAAAGATATTTCAACTACACTCACCAGGCACTTTATGAGGCACACTTTGCTAGTATTTGGTTACACCCACTTTTGCCTTCAGAACTGCCTTAATCCATGCACAATTCAACAAGGTGCTGGAAACATTCTGGTCCATACTGACACAATGCTTCAACTTTCGCATGTTCTCCATACCTTGGTTTCTAATGAGTGGATATCTAACTCACTGTTGCCTTCCCATTAGCTCAAATCAGTCCGTCCATTTCCTTCAGACCAGACCAGATTAGACTTTTTCAGACCATACTTTGTAAACTCTAGAGATAATTGTGCTGGAAAATCCAGCATCAGTTTCTAAAATACTCAAGACCATCCCGTCTGGCATCAACAACCATGCTACATTCAAAGTCACTTAAATAACCTTTCTTTCCCAATTCTGATGTTCGGTTTGCACTTCAGTAGGGCTTCTTAACAATGTCTACATGCCTAAATGCACTGAGTTGCTGCCATACAATTGGTACCTGACAAAGTGGCCAGTTAAATTATATAATCATGCATCATCCTGTCCAGTACTCAGTGTGACGCTATCATGGCACACACCTATCTAACATGACAAAGCATAATTTGAACCATGCTAATATCGGAGTAATTGCATGTCAGTGATATGCAGAAAATATAAAAACCGTCTCAGAGTAGCTCAGAGACTTCATATATGTGATCAACCAGAGTTTCAAAAGCTGTCAGAAACTGCTGCAGGAAATTACCTACGAGTCTTCAAAGTGTTTCAGCAGCACCCACCACCACTACTTATAATTCACTAGACTTACCGACTGCTTGACAAAAAATCACATTGCTTTTCAGTCATTTGGTTTACTGATACTTACATAAACTGTCCACCGCGCTCAATTAGTGACAGTAGTCTGGGCTCCTTCTGGCCAGACCTCACCTCCAGACCTTTTACAGTGTGAACAGCACAATCAAGGAATTATTGTGACTGAGGATGAGAAACTAGTGAACTGCCACTGCAGGCTTTTAAAACTGTGATTACACTAAAGAAGTGTTAGAACAAGCCATGCTAGTAAAAAGTTGGGCAAATAATGTAATAAATGAAAGCAGCAGTAAGTGAGCCAAAGCATTGCAGAGGTTGGGTTTGCCGGTAGCAGCCAGTGCAGGTAGTTTATTTTAACTTAGGGATGTAAAGGTGTAAGGATGGCTAACGTTATTCTGTACAAGTGATTTTAATTCGCGTTAATTACATGACACTGGGCATATATTTGTACAGTTAGCAGCGAACTGGATTAAAAGCGAGCTGTAGCTACTTTATAACACAATTACTTAAATACACAGTTAGTAAATATCTTCATATTAATGACTTACTAACGTTACCTAATAGGCTTCATTGAACGCTAACGTTAGCCAACGAGCTAAAGCCAACTTAAAAAAAACAAAAAAAACAACAACAACAGTACCCACAACATAACTCAGAAAGGATATTGCCAAGCATTCCTCGCCGCTTATCCCCAAAGAGGACTCCATTCTTACCGAGAAGAAATAAATATCAGTTTAACATTGGGGTTTTTTTTTTATCACTTCGGTGCCGACGTTAGTGCAGAGAAAGTTAAATTCCAACCCGGCGCAGCGGCGGCCTCCTTCCGGGCAGCTTGACTGCTAATGCTAAACGCCAGCTGATGTTGATGTTGTTGCTGCTGCTTTTGCTGTCCCTGGATGGTACCAAAAATATCCCAGTAAGAAACTTTAAAAAAGAAATTCTGTTTTTTCTTGTGTCCCGGTCATGGAGCAGGCTACACAAGCTACATAGCTTTAGCTGGCAGTTTTATGGCTGATTTAGCTGGTAATGCTACAGCACAGAGCTTAATATGTGGACTCCCTCCTCCTCCTCCTGCCGTTCCTCTCCCTGCTGAGGACTCATCATCCTCATTTCTAGAGGCAGTTGGCACTAAGTATAAGCCGCATAACGCCATCTTCTGCCACGGAGTGCGATACTAGAGAGTGCATACAGTCTCCCAGCATTAACTTTTCTTTTCTTTTTTTTTTTTTTAAGTCTGTGACATCATGTAGTAAGTTTAATATTATCTGCATGTAATTTACTCTCCAGTTTCACACACCGTCTTTGTTTTGGGGGATTAAAAATATCCTGTTGCCCCTTATTAAGACAGATGAAGTATAATAATTGTAGCTAATACTCTTGCTTTTACATTTTTAAATTAAATAAAGTATTACTTACATGCTAAAACTGAAAGTAGTCCTAGTAGTTTTGGACCCCCTTAACTGATTTATTAGCTTATAATAAAATACATTATTATCACAGAGGAATGAATAACTCCAAAGGGTCAAAAATTGAAAGGAAATAAATATAACAATACAAGAAAACAAGGTGGGGGGGGGGTATTTTTGCTGATTTAAAGGTAAATATTAAGATTAACTACCTTAAACTGGTACATAAATAAAACAGTCAGAACAAACTATGTGCAGAAATAGTGTTGTGTTTTCTTCTTCCCTTTTTAATGTGTGACCCCTTAAAATGAAGCGTGTCCCCTTGTGAGTCACAGGCAATGTCATGTGATAGACCAGTTCCACTATCAATGCTTTCCAAACTGTCATTTGAAAGATTTATAGAATAAATTCAGTTGAAATCATTATACAGGTGATATGTTACTTCCTGCCATGGCATTTTAGTCCTGATGCACCTCCATTAGGTCAGCTGCAGGGTCTTCAGCTGGTGCTGCCGTTCACTGATGTTTCGCCCCCTAAGCCAGTACATTTACAGGCAGGGTGGGGGGCAAGTGGTATGAACAGGGACTTCTCCCCACCAACCCTGCGGCTACCTTTACTGGGGTGTAGGCCCCCAACTCTTGTCTTTCCTCTTCAACCATAGCCAGTAGCTTGCTCTCTCTACCTCCTCCCCCAGCATCTTTGAGACTTTCTGCATGCTTGCCTCTGCTAACTCTGCCCCATAGAACAGCTGGACTGCTGGTTTTTTTTGTTGTTGTTGTTTGTTTCTTTGGGTGTTTTGTGAGTTTTCTCACAGTTTAAACGCTGATTCTTTCCTGCACTGATCTATTGCTGAGAGCAATCCTGCAGAGACTTTGAATCTGTTTTGCCATGAGTCCAGACTTTAAAATCCAGTCACACACCAATTAATGTCTGATATCAGGCTAGTCTTGCCATCATTAAATTAAACAGGCAATTTAATAAACTGTAGAACTGCAAAAAATCGTGAAGCACACATTTTATTTTAGCCATCACCCTACTGCAAACTGTAAACTTCTCCAACACCCCCACTGGCCACGACACTATTAATGAACAATTAAAACAATAGCAGGCAACTGAAAGAAGTGAAGGGAAATTATATTTTCAAGTTGCAGTAAGTCATTTGGCAACCGTATTTTGGCAAAATATAGTGCTGTGCACAAGTCTTGATCCACCCCTTATTTCTTATATTTGCTAGGTAAATGGGAAATAGGTGCTGTGATTTAGTGAAACATTTGCAAACATCCACTGAAATACAGTATATAAGGCAAAAACAGAGTTTTTACAATCCTAACAAACTCAAAAGTCGATATTTGGTATGATCACCTTTATTCTTCAGCACACCCTGAACTTTCTTAGGCAGCTTTCTTCAGGAATAGTTCTCCAGGCTTCTTGAAGAACATTCAAAGCTCTTCTTTCGATATTGTCTCCCTTTTCTTCTGTTCCCACGATGCTTCAGTAATGTTGAGGTCCAGACTCTGGGGAGGCCAATCCAACACTGTTAGTGTTCCATTGTGTTTTTTTCTATACAGGTATGTTTTTACTGTGTTGGTAGTGTGTTTGGGACCATTGTAATGCTGAAAAAATGAAGCTGTTGCCACTCAAATGCTTTTCAGATGATATTGCATCCACCACACCACCTGCTGAAATGCAGCCCCAAAGCATGACAGATGGCTGTATACACTCACTGATGTTCCTCTCTCCTGACCTCCTCCATGCATATTGACAGTGGTTTGAACCAGAAATTTGAAATCTGTATTCATCACTTCTGAAGGCCTGGTGTCACTGATCCATCCTCCCACTGAGACCATTTCTAAAGAGGCTTCAGTGAACAGTAGATGGATCAACTGATGCATCTCTCAGGTCCTGTTTCAGGTTTTTCCTGGATTTTTTCCCATTTTTTAAAGGACATCATTTTTAGATACTGTTCATGTGCTGTTGATAGTTTTTTAATCTGTCACTTCTTCTTTTGTCCTCCACTTGTCCAGTTTCCTCAAAATCTTTAAGAACACATTGCACATCATCCTGAGTTATGGCAAGTTATCAGCTAGAAATGGAGGACGGCTCAAGACCTTTGCACAGTACAGTAGTACTATCAGTTAATCAAATATAATCAGTTTCATTAACTCATATAGGGAGAAAATGTCATAAAACCCCAAAATACATTTGTTAACAGAACTTTGGAGAAAGAATAATAACAGACCTATCCTATTAAATTTGGTTATAAGTCTTCTACACTTAATGCTGTAGACATCAGTCCGCCAGGAAAATATTTGTTTCCCCCTTTTCTTTTATAAGCCCTTCAAAGAGTTTTAATGAAACATCAAAAAAGGCATTAACTCACCCAACTAATAATTTATTAGTGACACACTGCACTGAAAATACTGTTTTTTTCATATTTTTACCTTGGAAATGCACTGAACTGATTAAAGTTAAATCAGTGGCATCATGCACCATTATTCCATAAAACACATCTGCATTTAACTGAAACAACAAATGTGTGATGTTAATTTTAATGATTGTAATTATGCACCATTAGGTTTTTAATGTGTTTTACTGGAGCCATCATGCCATGAGAGACACAGATTAGGAGGCTCAGTTAGATTTAAATTATGAGGTTAGTGAATGTACAAGCAGTCCACTTCAGGCTGCTCTAAACTCTCAAATTCAGACATTTTTTCTACTCCTGGCTCCATGTAATGTTAAGGAGGGGGGCTTCTTTTATGGTCAATTCAGGCACTGAAGCACCACCCAACTGATGCTTAAGCCTTGTGTTTGCGAGGGACAGCCAATCAGAAGAAAGTTGAATTAGAGGAAGAAGCGCTCATGTTGCTTGTTTCAGACGGTGGATGAACTGAGGGCCCAGATTAAGATAAATAAGAATTATTTTGAACCGTGAAGCATACAAAGCTCCTATAGAAGAGCACAAGAATAAAATACCCCTAACATTGTAATGCAGGAGACTGATGATTTACTCTCAGTTATTGTAGGATTTTATCTTGTGAATAGCATAAGGACTGGAGTCTCTGTGTGGCCACATGTCTCCACTGGGCAGATCCCTAGTCTGTTGCTCCTCCCACTGGACCATCTCTACTGTTAGAGTGGATGGACTTAAGATGTCATTTGTGCGGTAGGATTGTGTGAGGCGGCGGAAGGATGACGTGTCTGAGACATCATCGTCGCAGAGATCCTCCATGAGCTCCTCGCGTTGTCTGCGAGATGCTTTCAGCTCATCGTTCAGGTCAGAAACCAGATCTTTAACATCTCTCACTAGTGTAGAGCGAACACCAAACAGGCAGAGCAGAAACACCAGACCAGCACAGATACCAGAGACAAAGTACAGAGCGACTCGCTCTGGGAGACCTGGAAGAGAGATGTGTGATAAAATTCAAAATGTGCCAGCATAAGACAGCAAAGCCACAAGTGTCCATCCTGTAAGAAAAATAACTCTCAGCTCATCTTACTAAAAAAGATTTAATCCGTTTGCTATGTGAAACACTTAATGAAAAGAAGGTGTGAGCTTTGCATCATTTAATGCACTTTTTAAATTTTTAAGCCACTAAATTACTTTCCTGTGAGTAATGCATCAAAATCAAGTCTCTGTGCAAGTGCTTCTATTTCATTTGAAAATAAAGAATTTTTTTTTTCCAATCAAAATTAATAAAGTTAGTAATTGATTTAAATGAAAAGTCTTCCTGGAAGTGCAGTAGTATAAAAACAGAGGCACAGCATTGGCTCTGGCTCAGCATCATCCCTGCAAAAACCTATAACTTTCATTATTATTTATGTTAGTAAGTGTACATAGTGGCTAAAATTTGTATTTTCCACCAGCGCATGAATACACAATCCAAGGGAGAAAAATATAAAGTGCTCAATTATGTATCTTAATTCTTTTTTGCATATGTGCATGATAAATTTAAAATACTATAATAAACTGAAAGGGAAGAAATAGACTGAAATTAGAAAACCCTGCTTGGTAAACAATTAAGAAAATAGACAGATGGTACATACAGGCTTGAAGAGACAGCTACTTAAAACTGCAGCTAAATGCTGATGTTAATGGTGTATAGCTGCCAGTTACTGTAACTCAGATCTAACAACATATTACAAATACTGTATTTCATTTTTATTGAACACCTCTGTAAATTTAGTGTTTTCGGAACTCAGTGCTTCCACTGTGTCCATCAACATCCTGAAACACCCACACGTCCCTTCATCCTCAACACTCGTAAGAAATGTACATGCGTCTGTAGCCTGACATCCACAGGCGTCAGTGCACATACCCAGTATTTTGTCAAAGATCTCCAGAGAGTTGGTTAAGAGCACATTTTGAAGCCTGTAGGTGGGGCCAGTGTACCATCCACCTGCAGGTGAGAGGGTTCCGGGCTCAGACGCCAGTCAAAGTCTGCTGCATGAAATGAATGCAACGAAACCTGTGAATGTGTGCTTTTACTCTCACCGTGTGTGTAATCTGAGATCATGAAAGGATCTGTTGAGCCTCGACCTACATCTTCCAGGAGATATCTGGGGACTAAAGAGGAAATGAAAGGCTGTTACAGTAAAGAACTGTATGCAAAATAAAAAAATAAAAAAAATAAAAAGAATGCATATCCAAGCCAACAAAAGAGCAGCTGCAGATTTGTCACTTACCGCAAGTGAAGGACACTCGCAGGTGTTTCCTGGTGCCGGGAAAGCAGGGGTCCCCAAAGATTTGAGTATCAGCTATTAGTGAACAGTTCGCTCTGCCGTGACACCTGCGTGACACCTTCCTCAGGGCCACAGGAGACAAACACTCTGAAATAATTTAATACAAATAAAATAAATGATTGTAATGCATACGCCAGTGTAATATTATAAAATGATAAAACGTTAATTTCACATCTTAGCTCTTCTCAACAACATTTTAATGGGAAAAAAGTTCCTCTGAAACATGGAAGCATAGAAATAAATAATTATGATCACAAATGTATATTTGTAGGAATAATTAAATATGGCACAGCAGTCTCCATCGTGATGAAACAGGACTTTAGTTCCACTGTTTTGCCACTAGATGGCACTTGAGCACCCCGCTGTTGCAGACCCATTTCGATCTTTGATCCAGGTTCCTGAGGACAGTGCGGACTGCCGTGCAGCAGGTGTCCAAATGAGGCCGAGTAGATTGCGAGGACAGTCTCGTTTTTACACATGAGCCTCAAACGCTCATTTTCGCAGACCAGTCGTGTGCGATGGTGCTCTGAAAAACAGATAAAATGACACAAAGAGCATTTTGATGAACATCTACAAGCTGACACGATGTTCCGCATCTGTTTCAGGTTAAATCTGATGCCTGAAAGTGTCTGCTGTCATTACTGTAGAATTTTATATCCTTGTTTGACAGCACTGTGCAAAAAGTCTTTGATTCCAAGGAACAAGACTTTCTTGTAATTTTTCAAAGTGACCTTAGCCATAGTTTTCCAGGTTTATGAAGGCCTTTTAACATTTTTCTTTGGACATTGGCTGCTTTTTCAGTCATTTTCTGACCTATCCTTGTACCTTGTGGCAGAGACCTCACACAGGACCAGAAACATACCATCAGATTTTGATCCACCATGCAATACTGTCTGGACAACATCTGATTGGCTACAGCTTCATTTTTCAGCACAGCGATGATCCCAAACATACTGTAAATACAGTAAAACCATTCCTGGATGGGAAATACTCAATAGAGCACTATTCCACTAGCCCAGACCTCAACATTGTTGAAGCAGTGTGGGATCATCTTGACAGAAAACAGCACAAAAGGCTGCCAACATCCAAAGAAAATCTTTGAATGTCCTTCAAGAAGCCTGGAGAACAATTCCTGAAGACTACTTAAAGAAATTACAAGAAAGCTGCCAAAGAGACTTCAGGCTGTGTTGAAAAATAAAGGTTGTGTGGTGATGCAAAAATATATGTCAATGTACAAAGTGAAGTTGATGTGAGACTATAAATATCAGAAGTGGGCTAATTGTGTGGCTTTCATTTAAAGGTACAGTCTAACTTTTAGAAGACACCCACTCAATCTTATGTAACCTGGACTTCATATTCAGTTCACTTTGAAATGCATTTGTTGTGTTTAAATGGATAGTATGGGCCCCTCGCCATTAAAAAAAAAAAAAGAAAAAGAAAGAAAAGACCCAAAAACTGTAAGTTGCTTTTATTGTTTCACTCAAAGCACCAGAAACTAGAAGCTGACTGAGGAAAAATATCACAGAAACTACAAATGGTTGGCAAAACAATACCAAGTTCCTCTTTTCTTAGTTTCCATTATATTTGTTATGTTTTAGATTTATGTGAACATTCAAAACACATAAATAAAATATTTTTAAACAGAAGTCAAGTAAATTACTTAATTGCAGGAAAAAGAAAAAGATTGTTCAAATTAGTTTACAGATTTACATGTGCTAATAGATTTCTTTTATTCAGAAATCTATTGTGCTGCTCTTTTTTTTCTTTCTTTTTTTTTTTTAGACCAAGAACCCCTTAATACTGGCTTTCTGCGCAGCTTTCAATTTTGTGATGGAGTCTTTATCAGCAGAAGGAATTTGGTTTTCATTAAGACAAATCTGTTGAAATATTTGACTCATGGCTTATGAGGCACTTTCAGGACATGTACCCCCATGTCCTGAAAGTGCTACAGATGAAATAATGAAAGGCACTTTGTAGGAATTCCCAAACATCCAGTTACATCTGAGCCAATCCAGCCTGCTGATGAAAAGTGTGTCTAGAAAAAAATTCAAACACATTGATTGTGTTTGTATTGTTTTTCTAACAAAAGATCCAACAAAAACTACAAAGAAATGTAGTTTTCTATGTGCATAACACACACTCAGTTAAGGGACATAAAAAAAGTGTTCGCTGGTGGTTTGGTGACTGAATTGTTTACACTGACTATAGTATTAAGTGGTGTACCTGGTCTGCACTTGTAGGAGACTAGGAGGTATTTGGTGGTGAGGGGACAAGGATCCTGCCCAAACACTGGACTTAAGACGGGGATGTGGCATGACTGCCGATCCTGACACTCTGACAGCACTTTCTGCAAGCGCAGGAAAACAAGTGTTGAGCAAAGGAGTCACCTTTTATTAAGGCAGCGTTTTCCTGAAACACACAGTGAGTTCACAGTTTGTGTCATTGCGGCCTTGCATACCTCGATAGCAACTGAGGAAGTGCACTCTGTGTCCTCCTCCACAGTTGTGTTTGCGCTTGGAGAGGGACATAAATGCTGACCGGGAACACGGCGTCCATAGAAGGCTGATAGGACGGCCACAGACGTCCTGGAGGGACACTCGATGATGAGCATTTCTCCTTCACAAGCATGAGCAGTGTGGTTTTTCAGAATAGTGTGAAGATACACTGAAAGAGAAAAAGAGCTGATAAAGTCTCTTTTACATCTCAAGCACATCTTTCAACTCATTTATAGTAATGTGCAGAAGTCTTGATCCACCCCTCATTTCATTATATTTGCAGCAATTTATTGAAACGTTTGCAAACATACATGGGAATATAGCATAAAAGGCAAACACAGAGTTTGTATAATTCTAACAAGCTTGAAAGTCAATATTTGGTATGACCATGTTTATTCTTCAACATATCCTGAACTCTCTGAGGCAAGTTTTCTTTAAGTAGTCTTCAGAAATAGTTCTCCAGACTTCTTGAAGGAAATGTGGAGTCATCACTCCAAAAGGCTTTTTCAGTCCAGTTCTTAAGCAACTTATTTATGGGGTGGCTGTAGCTCAGGAGTTAGAGCAGGTCACCTACTAACTGGAAGGTTGGTGGTTTGATCCCTGGCTGCTCCAGTATTGTTGGCCAAGATACTGAACCGCAAATTGCTCTCTGATGTGTTCAGAAAGCCTGAAGAACAAGAAAGCCCAGCTCATTGGGAGTAAAGAAGGTAGTTTTAGCTCAAGACTTTTGCACAGCACTGTAAATGTATTAGAAATTATTTTTTTATTGTCAACCAACTAAAACTGACTGGATGTTTCAGTTAGCATTACTGATGAATAATTTAAAAGCTCTTCATTGTCTAGAAGTCACCAATTTGATTTATTTGATGCTTTTTTTAGACCCTACAGCAGCTCGGTCCCCTGTTGACAGGGTGGTGTCACACTCATCGGGTGTAGCTCTCCGAGACAATTTTTGGACTATGACCACACGTTCAAACATCATCAGGAACAGCACATACTGTAGACACTGGAGTGAAGTCTCCCCTCCCACGTCTGTTTCCTGTACTGTGTGTGTGTGGGGGGGGGGTGAGACACAGTACCAGGCGCTCGCTCACAATGAGCTATTATTAGACCATGCACACACACACACACACACACACACACACACACACACACACACACACACACACACACACACACAAAATAAAAGAGATCTCTGCTGTGGTCAGATAGAGAAATACACAATGCTCACAGTACGGTGCCTGAGAGACAAAAGCTACCTTTGGTTTTGTCTGAACATGCAGTACTATTGTTTCTATAATGTCACTATTAACACGGTCCAAATAGGAAACCAGCTAAGATGATAAACACAGGTCAGCTGTAGTTTATTTATTGTTATGGGAGTATCTGGTTGTATTAAGTGGATATCCAAGTTCAGTATCTGTTCTGCAGCCTCTTCACCCTGATTTTGGTCTCTCAGCAAGATTATAACCAGCTGCTTATGAAGCAGGATGTGCAAATCTGTTAGGAAATGTTGTTATGAAGCTTCCTAATGCAGCTGACAAGTAATGTGTCAGCATTTTGACTCTGCTATTGATGTCAAAACCAAGCCACTTACGAGAGAAATCAGGAGCCGAATGTGCAGTGTGGATCTTCAGAGCCAGGAGGAGAGGCAGGAGACAGAAAGAGCAGAAGAAACTCCATGGAGCTGTCATTGTGAATATCCCGCAACAGAACCCAGGGTTTTTGTAGTAATGGGCTGTTTGTGCGATTGACTGCCTGTGGGAGAGCAGTCAGTAGGTCAATGATGCCATTGTGTTTACAAGAAACAGCCGTCCCCAAAGAGCAATAAACTAGAATTACCGCCACACATTTGTGTGGTTGTATCACCGATTGGTCAAGTTTGCATCCATATCTAACCACAGTTGACCTTTGACCTGTTGAATATGAAAGTTAAAAATACTATGATTTTTTTTTTTACAAGACATTTGTGCAAACATTTTGTCATAATTTGGATATGTATTCTTGAGTTATAGACTCAATGTGTTTTTGTGAGGTCCCATTGACCTTTAACTTTTCTTAGTGCATCCCTGAGTCCAAGTAGCTGTTTGTGCCAAATGTAAGAAAATCTCTCCTGACTTTCCTGCAATATCAGGTTCATGAGAATGGGATAGATAGTGGGTAGATCCCCAGATACTCAACTTAAAGGTGAGCGATTGAAGAGAATAACAATGTGATTGGAGGATACCAGCTCATTTGATTGACATATGAGCTCATAGTAAATATATTATAAGGTTACCAAGGCAGCCAGGGTCTGGAATGTCCACTGACCATCAGCTTCAAAGTGATGCACAACCTGGGAATTGCTTCTTGCAGGGAGGGAATTCCAGCTTAACAGTTAATAGCGAGTAGACGTTCTGATATTCCAGCCCTGGTTGCTTAGGCAACCATCAAACGTATTTAGCAACCCCCATATGTAAATTAATGGTATCTTTAGTTCTCGTTGGTAGTTGCCTCAACCTCTTGTACTTAAGTTGAGGAATGTTTTGCATCACCAGTGTGTAGTTTGTCCCACTGTCACAGAATTTCTCTGACTTTCTCTGATCCCTATGCCGCTTCCAACACAGAAGTATTTTAAATCTGCATCTTACTATAATACATAAAATCTCTATCTGTCTGATTGCTGTTCCATAAATTCCTTCTACACGATCGGGCCATCGGGAGTTGAGCAACCAAATTTGGCACACAGGTACATCTTAGGTTTTTATCTACAGGTATATCACATATTACAATATGACGGTGGCTAGCAACCACTTACCAATGGGCAAACATGGCCAATTTGCAGTATTTTTGCATTTATAGTACCTTATAAAATCACTGTATCAATTTCACAACAGTAGCATTTCATTTATATCCATAAAACCTTAATTATGCCTAAAATATTATGACATATTAATGTTGCCTTGCAACCACCTAACAATGGACTGTAATCACAGACCAAACAGCACTGTAGCATGAGCATGTATTAGTTTTTTCTAATGGCCAACAGAGGGTGGCTCCTCTGGTTGATCAAAGAAGTCTGATTGTATAGAAAATGACCCCAATTTCACTTGATTTGTGACTTCAGTAAATATTTACCTAATGAATTTAATCAGTACTTTCAGCTCATGATACAGATTTTTTTTTTTGTATAAATTATGGTCTAATTGAGGTCTAAATAGACCATAAAATGGGATATGCCTTGTCTCTGAGAAGTTGTCCTCAGCCAAAATAAGGCTGAGAAGGACAAAAGATCAGCTTCAGGGCTCAAAAAGAGAAGCCTCCAAACGAATGGGTAACAACACAGCATGTTGATTATCGTTTATGTATTGTATAAAGGTGACGGGTGAACCACAGCAATGTTTTGATTTGGCTTGGGCTAACAGATGTATAAAAAAGCAACATTTTCAACAAGACATATCTTTATAATTTTAACTACAAACGGAACACAGCATCTAATTTTTCTATTTTTGACCGGTTTTGGCAACCTGTGACTGGGATTAAAATGTGTTGTTTCATTTTGTGTGTTAACATTAAATACTCTATGCTTATTCCTAAAGTTGAATAGATTCTTCTTTCCATGTTTTTGCAATGATGGTTTTGTATCACAAAAAAACAGCCTGGCTCAGACCCATAAACAAAATGTGGTAACAACTCTAAAACTGACTAAGTGTCGTTTGGGATTTGGGGGGAGGGACAGTACACGAGTTTCCTGATTCATATCTTTTCTGTCTGCCGCATAAGATCTCTATACAGGCATGTTGGTATCCCACCCAAAATTCAAATAAGTTATTGGCTGGGAATTAGTTTCATCATGTCACCCACCCAACAATAATGAGAAATTTAGGCCTGTAAAAGTTCTCATATTAATGTAGAGAAAGTCTGATGAAGTTCTCAAAACTTTCTTGGATTTGGTTGTTACAGGACTCTGTTCATGGAGATAAGGCACTTCTTTTTTCTTTTTTTTTTTCCAAGAGGTCACTTCCAGCTTCTGTGTGTGTCCAGTGGAGATATGTGTATCTGTCTCCAAGGGATAGGGCTTTCCTAGGAAGTGAAAGATCATTAGTAAGCTATGCACGTTCCAGGAATATTCGGGAAATCTCTGCTGTTGAATAGCTCTGCTGGTGGGCCCGAACCAGTTGGTTTCAGTTTGCTATAATGACTGTGATTTTAACCTTAATTCCCCTTTTACACATTCCCTCTTACTCAACACTGTGCTCTCATAGCAACCAAACACTGACACACAATACACATGAAGTCAGCCTGGGCTGACCTCACAACGTTATCAACAACTGCATACACTTGTGATAGTGAATCAAGTAGAATTTCTTAATAACAGACCAGTGCTTTGTCACATAGATTTCAATGGACACTCCCTCTGTCACAGCACAGCAGATCTAATACTAGAGACTGACCATTTAAAAGCAGTTTAATCATGTGAATAAATGAGAGAGGCACTCCTATCTTATGAAGGCAGTAAAATTCCACTCACCTCCCACAGTGATTTTTTTTTTTATAGGATGTATTATGAGTGTCCAGAAATGGAGATCAGGTTTCCAAATACTTGGGAAATAGACTCTTTGACTCTGAAGACATTTAAAAAGAAAAAAGAGGATGAATTTTTTTTCATCAGCTTTCTCCGCTTGAGTTATATTTCCTGTGGTGATTGGGTGTTATTTGCCAGATTTCCGGGATTTGTTTCATTGTGATGGGTTTGTTTTCATCCTCGCTCTCCATGATGCAAATTCCTCAGATCCTCTCAGGCAGATAAATTAGAAGTTTTCGTTTTCAATTCCTCATGGGTACATTGCATAATTTCACTAGTGTTGCTGGTTTCTTAAGGGAAGTCTAAACCACAGTGGGGGGATTTTGTCATAAACTTCCCTTCCCCTAATTACTGTAAGTGATGCCACACTGGCCCTTTAAGATCAACCCTTAATCTACCAAGAGAGCTCTTAATGTGTGTATATATATATATATATATATATATATATATATATATACTGTATATATATATATATATACTGTATATATATACTGTATATATATACACTGTATATATATACTGTATATATATATATATATATATGTATATATATATATATATATATATATATATATATATATATATATATATATATATATATATATATATATATATAATACTCAATTAGAAAATGACATGATATTTTGTCTTCCATTTGCTCTAAGTATTTTAATATGTTTATAACCTAACACCACTATTCAAGCAGAACAAGCTTGCTCTTTTTATGCCCAAAATACTGAGGGGGATTCCCACCATCACCAACTCAGTACTAAGAAAGATCAAAATACTCCCAAAGTATCACATAAGTTTTTTTTTTCAAAGAGGACAAAGTATATTCAGAGTTTTTATAAAAAAGCCTTACACAGTTAGCTAAACAAGAGCTATAGTGACAGTGATTAATAAAGTGAAATGTGAAAGTATAGAAATGATAATATATAATTACAATAGTCAAAGTTTTACTCAAATATTATTAGAAAAATAGACTCAATAAATAAAGGTAAAGTAAAGGTAATAAACTTACTATCTCTCTATTATGTTAATTTGCTATTTTGTGACTGAATTGTTATTCTGTCATTGTTTATTTTTGCCCCACTCAGAGTCGAGGTTATGGTATAGTTCCTTTCATTCTCTCCGCATACAGTGCTCAACACAAGAAAAGAAAAAGTAAGGATGTTCTCAGAAAAGAAAAACATGCACAAAAAAGAAAACAAAATACATTAAGTCAAGTGGTGATAAGTCCAGGGTTCACAGTAATGCGAACACCTTTGTGAGGCTGGACTTTGAGCTAAATGCTAACATGTTCAAAGTGATAATATTAACATGCTTTTCAGTGGCTGTTCTTCATTCATTCTTCACTGTCATATTCATCCCCAGCATCCCCTAGCTAATACTGTTTGCTGATTTATTATAACAAATAATAATATATCATATTAAATATATCTTATCAATTGCAATATATTTATAAGCTACTACTGCATGCCATTGACTTCTGTCTACTTTCTCCCATTGTTTGTATTTAGTGCTGGCTTCTCTTTACTCTCCTGTTTTTTCTTCTCCTTCCTGTCACCCTTCACTCGGTCACTGCCCACTCCTCCCTGGGCCTCATTCTGCTGGAGATCTATTTCTGTTAAAAGGGAGCTCTTCCTCCTCTGTCGCCAAGTTTTTGATCAAAGGGGATCATCTAATTGTTGGAGTTTTACCTTTAATATTCCAGGTCTTTCCTATGCAAACGGGGTCAGTAATGAATTTTCCCAAGGGACCACATGAGAAACTGGTTCTGTTGTGGAGGGTTGCCTCTTGGGAAAATTAACTGCCCACCTCTGCCTTACAATATAAACCACTTGGCTCACTTGTTGTGTAGTAAGAAAAGATTTGGAGGCCATTATAAGGGGGATGTGGATGTATCAGTAAGTCGATTGGAACTGTTTTTTTGTTGTATTTATTAATTGTTGTGTCTTACCAACAATGACTTTTCCTCTATTTTACTCATTTACTGCAATTTGTCTGCTACCATTTCAGTCAGACGCCTATATATTATTAAAACACAGGGGAAAAAATCATGTTTCCTGGATATTTCCATTTCTGTAAACAAAGCAGTTTGTACTCTGTTCTATCTCACTACTGCCTCCCATTGTCCTTAAAAACTCAGTGGGTGTTTTCCATTAAGAGAAGCCTTTTATCTTAAATATCTAACACTGAATTGCCTTAATTTGTATATTTTGAGTCATCCTGTGTTATCATTTCCTGTGTATTGCAATGCACAGACGGCCTATTTTAAGCTCTCTCCTCATAGAGTTAGGCTCTGGGTATATAAGTGTTGAGCATGCACCCCGCCCAGTAAGCTGGATCCTCCCGCCCCCTTGACTTGTAAAATATGTTCAGAGCGATAGCCTCCAAGGAGCCCTCAGACAAACACAGGCAGCCCTGAGGTGTGAGACCACTGAAAGCACATAAAACCAGAGCACAGCGCCTCTTCGACACCACTGCTCTCAGCTTCCTCTCTTCAGCTTTGTGGATTTTTGCAAACACTGACTTCAGGAGAAGTTTTGATTGGAATACTTGGACTTATTTAAATTAAAAAAAAACTTTTCTGGGATAAAATGGCACTTCAGAACTCGGACAAGGAGCCAAACATTGAGCTGTTCATTAAGGTTGGTCATTTCATGTCAGTTTTAAACTTATCAAAACAACATGGTGTCCTGAAGAAACTAGTCACTCTGTCAAAGACTTGCTGCTCACTTATGAGTCCTGTCAAACAGCGGGGGGGGGGTACTGGGGGACAACTCTACTTTCGATTAGTGCTGTCCCCAGATACCATGTGCTGCAGATGTTGAGGTGTTTGTATTCTCAGTGTGGGTCATAGCAGGGTTTTTTTTTTTTATCAGTGAACCCGCTCCACCTTATCAGAGCACACCCAGAAGCAGTGAGAAGCATGGAGAGAGACTGGCCTCAAGCCTGCACCAGACCCACCCACCTTACTACTTATGCATACATTCAGATACAGTCATCTATAGCTAAAAGTCACACAAGCTTTTCTTATTATCTTTCTCTTGTATTTTGTTTTTCCTCCTGATTTAGTTAGTTAAAGCACAAGTGTGAAGAATCAGTGTCTTCTAAAATATAAAACAAGGTCAAGCGAATAGCAAAACCAAAATAAGGCAGGACAGTGTGGTGGACATTGCATATATCAAGGTGCAGCTTCTTGCCAGTTGTAAGATGAAATGTTAAATGGCACTGTCATGTGGAGCTGGAGCCAGCAGATAGACAACTTAGCTGAAAGACTGGAATAACTCTACAAACAGTAGCAGAAAACATGTCTAAAGCTCACTTACATGTTATTTCTTTTTATTTAATGGTTGTATTAAAAAAAGTGTAAAATGAACACCACTGCTTCCAGGCAAGAAATAAAAACCCCAGAACATAAATCCTCTTAAAGCTGTGAGTGGTCTTTTTTACAATTATTTTTCTTGCACAAATCAAACAAACAAATGGGGAAAAAAGAAAAGAAAAGAAGAGCTGGCTGATGAGATTTATGATGCTTTTACACCAAAATGGGAAGGGAAGTTTCTCCACGTGTTACCATAGACAGGATCAAAGATGGATGTAGCTTCACCCATTGGTTTGTTAAGACCCTTTTTGAAGCATTGAGTCTTCAGAGTCCGCATTGTGGTGTTTTGAAACAGAAAAAATTTACAAAATAGATTTGATGTTTTATCCAGTGTGTGACCAGAGTGACTGAGCCTATAAACTCATCAGGAAAGTGTTTACAAAGGTCCCAACAAAGAAATATTTTTTCATAGATGTTTATAGTGCCAGAAGCTTTTTTTTTTTTGTAATTGCACATATTGCTCCCTGGTCACCTTTAAAAAGTTTAATACACTAGAGGCTTCATTTTTCAGACCCAGAAGCTACGCCCATCTTTTATAGCATCTGTGCATGTTTTTGCTGTGAATATAGTCACTGCAGTCTTTTTGGAACCCCCCAGATATTCACTCTTCACAGCCAGTATGAGGAGGAATAGTACAACCAATAGCTGGAATCAAGTTACAGTATTTCAAAACTTACCAAGAAGTCATATGATTTCACTCAAGTTTCTCCTAGCCCTCTCCTTTTTTCTCTCTCTTTATAAAAGAGAAGTTGAATCAAACCACTCCGGTTGCCAGAATCTGTAGCAATGAGTGTGTGGTCTATTTGTGATTGTCCAGTTGATGGGAGAAGCTCAACTGATAGGATTTCCCAAAATATTTGCATATCAGTTGCTTTGTGTTCGTAGTAAAGGCCCCGTTACACACACTACCAGCCAGAGTTTAGCAGAGCCAGCCTAGCTGTTTGCCTTTGCTTCCACTCGTTATGCTAAGCTATGCCAACTAGATGCCAGCTTTCTTCAGATTTACATGAGATGTGAGAGTGGCATCAATTTTCTCATTTTAAGCAAATAGTTTCCAGAAATTTCACACTATTCTTTTAACATATGGTCAACATGTGGTGGGGCTTTAAACTTTTCTGTGTTAGTGTCAGTTGTTTTCTACCACAACACAATGCCTGGGTTTCCCCTCCTCCACATAGGAAACTGGCTGTGTGTATCCCAGACACACCTTGTGAACTCCAAAATAAGTTTTTAATCAGCAGATGAGATCATAGAGAAATAGTTAAGTCGCTAAAACAAAACATTTGGACTCACAGAACATTTATTTCTTGTGTTTGTCAGGCTGGACATGACGGTGAGAACGTGGGGAACTGCCCTTTCTGCCAGAGGCTCTTCATGGTGCTGTGGCTGAAAGGAGTGAAGTTTACAGTGACCACTGTTGATATGAGGAAGTAAGCACCCCCCCCCCTGGAAAAAAAAAGAAAGAAAAAAAAACATTTCCTGAGCATCTGGTCGTAGGGACTTTCACACAGAGCTCGATTAAACGGCAAGCAAGGGAGAAATTGAGAAGTTTTGTTGTCAGTGATCCAAATCATTTCTCACTAGTCAATAGGTGTTCTGCTCACTCTGTTCTGCAGAGGTTTGAGCCAGGAGAGTACAAAGATCTCTGTGTCACTTTCAAACAAACACCTTCTTTAATTGAGGCTTTATTGTCTGAATTTCCCAGGGTCATTACCTGCCAAGAAAGCAAGGTCAGGAAACTTTGGAAGGATACAGATAATTAAGTGATTCAGAACACACACAAAAAGGGCCTTTAAAGAGGCAACCGCTCCCAGCGTTGTGTATTTTCATAAACAAACTTATAGCCAGTGTTAAAATCATTAATCAAGACTGCAATATTTGATTTTGACAGTCTTCGAAAGCCAAAGCACAGTACATGCAGTGCGCACTGTAATTTCCCCACTGTGGGATTCAATAAAGTATCATCACCATCATCATCATCATCATCATCATCATGCAATACAAACGAGTCAAATTCTCTCTCAGCATGCCTGATCGTTCTGTGTCATCTCCAGGAAGCCAGCTGAGCTCAAAGACCTGGCCCCGGGGACTAACCCTCCTTTCCTGCTCTACAACGGCACCCTCAAAACAGACTTCATCAAAAATCGAAGAGTTTCTTGAACAAATGCTGGCCCCTCCCAGGTATTGTCATGCTTAATCATTACACAAATATCGTGATTTTGAGGCTGGCTCATTGAATTAGTGCACTCCTTTCTGCTCCAACTTGCAGGTATCCTCATCTCAGCCCGATAAACAAAGAGTCCTTTGATGTAGGAGCTGACATCTTTGCAAAGTTCTCAGCTTTCATCAAGAACAGCCCGAATAATGCCTGTAAGTCTGATTTATGAGACATGCAGTCATATGGCTGTGAGAATAAAGGGAATACTTTTGCTTAATGTAAATACTGTTAGATATTTCCATTTTATGCAATATTCTTCTTCTTTAGTTTCTTTTTAGTTAATGTAAACATTAAGATGTAACCATTTTCTCCCTAAGGTGTATAAACAAAGTTAAAATTAGCGTGCCCCACAATTAAATATAATGTTTAAATTCTTCACAAGTTAATCCATCAGCAATAACAACCCAATAGTACAAGAATAATAATATATACAGGGTGAATATTGATACTTTTACATTACTGGAGGTGCTGATTAACTTTGCTAACACTAATAAGAGACTGATTTAGCAGAAAAACCATTGTTTATATATATATATATATATATATATATATATATATATATATATATATATATATATATATATACATATATATATATATATATATATATATGTATGTATGTATATGCATGTGTGTATATATATATATATATATATATATATACATATATATACATATATATATATATATATATATATATATATATATATATATATATATATATATATATATATATATATATATATATATATATATATATATATATATATATATATATATATAAAAGTAGGATTTTTCTATGTAAGCCGCGTCTTCAATCTGCTGGTGGTACATGCCATGCAGAGGCCTGTGCTTCCATGATGGTTCCTGTTTTTCCTCATCTTCTTCTTCTATCTCGGGTTTCTGCTGCCTGAGGTACACACTAAGCACATGATCCTTTGTCGCCATCTTCCTGATGTATTCATGGATCTTCATTGTTTCATCTAGGATAGTGGTTCTGACACTCACTAGTCCTCGGTCACCTTTTGTTGAACTTTTGCAATCTGGTTTGAAGTTGGCCTCTAGTGTTGATTCTCCACATTCCATTGAGTCCTTTATGAAGGCTCTTAGGGTCCTGTTGATCTTGTACAATTCTAGGCATTCCAGGTCCATGCTGTGCAGCATCAAGTCATAGGCTTTCTTGTAATCAATCTGGACAGTGCACCGGTTGATCAGTCTGGGTCTTACACTTCTCGAGTGAGCTGCTCTCATACTTGCCTTAGTCGCTGGATGTACTTGGTCCCTGGTAGCTCTCCTAGCAATTCCTCTTCATGGGCCCCACTTGCTTGGTACTGTGCCTCAATGCCTGCTCATGTTAGCCTTCTGTCAGTGTAATCCCCTCAATGTCTGTACTAGACAGGTTCCTTGCAATCGTCTCAGTTACCATCCGACTGACACTTCTCCGAGTCCTTGGGGATGAGGAACGTCCAGCCTATCATTGCTGTAGCCATCCTGGTGGTATGGCTTAGCTGAATCTAGCAGCTGGTTCACTCTGTAGCATACAGCTTTAGGTGTGTATCCATGTACAGGGCCTGGTGCTGTCCAGCTCTGTCGATATCGTGAGAGCTCTGTCCTGGATGTCTGCCACTGTGAGTGGTTACTGGATCCTGTTCAGGCAGCAGGTTGACTGTGGTCTGCTCTTAGATCCACTAGCCACTGGGCTGAGGTGTTGGCCTGTGATGCATCCTTCTCCATATGCCCTTCCAGTACTTTCTCTCAGTCTCCAGCCTCTGGTGAGGGTGCTGTTCTGCCACTGGATGTGTTCCCCTGCCAGTGAGAGTATAGCTTGGATGGTTCGGTGGAGACATCAGTTTATTCTCCTGGCTTCTATCTCCCTGGTATACCTCTTCAGGTGGTTAGCCAAGGCTGTGAGTCTTTGCTTGGCAGTCTCTAAGGCCTCAGGTATGGACAGCCTGTTGTACTTCTTAGGCACCGCTTTCTTCTTCATTCCATCCTTCTGCAACTCTGAGAGCTGGCTAACTTCCCTCCATGCTGCCTTGGTCTTAGCCTCTAGTCATTGTTTTCCATGGAGGGTACTGCTCCTTACTGCTGTTCATCTTATAGCCAAGCATCTCAAGGATCACTGCCGCCGTGATATACATCAGCTGATTGGTTTCAGTGATCGTTGTGGTAGGGAATGTCTGTAGTGCTGCATTCACATCTTCTAGTAGACTTTCAGACAGTACTTCACATAGTCTTGGTAGTCGGCACCGAGGGGTCCAGTTCTCCTTCTTAGCCATGATCTTATCTTTCAGGTCAGCTGCTCTGGCTTTCAGCATACTAGTTATTATGGGGGCTTGGTACCCAATCTCGGAGTGTGGGGATGATGAAATCTCCCCCCGACCTGTCGTCCTGGCTCCCTCTTGCCGTAGCATTTGTTTTGTACCTCATCAATCTCTAGTTGCGATAGCAGTTGCTTCCTTCATTTGTTGGAACACTGAGCCACAAGTTGTTTCACCCTAAATTTGGATGTTGGGTTTCGAAGAATCCATAAGTCCCACATCCTCTTCGTGTAACCCCTCTCGCTTCAAAAAAGTTTGAAGAAGTACAGTATGTTACACTAGATTGCCAAACAGCACTTGCACATCCAGACAAAGATTAAACCTGTGCATATGTTTCTGACAGCACAAGAGAAAAACCTGCTGCGGGAGCTGAAGCGTCTGGATGACTACCTGAACAGTCCCGTCCCCGAGGAGATCGACCACAACTCAACAGAAACGGTCACTGTTTCCAAGAGGAAGTTCTTGGACGGTGACCGTCTCACCTTAGCTGACTGCAACCTGCTGCCCAAACTGCACGTTATCAGGGTGAGACATTTGTGTACTAATGGTCAGAAAACAAGAGACTGAGGGGGTGGGGGTCATCTGATCATCTAAAGTTGATTAGAGGAATTCCTATGCAAACAGATAGATATAGTTTATTATCCCTATTAAATCCCTATTATTATCCT
The DNA here is from genome assembly GCA_024447675.2 of Pterophyllum scalare. Lineage (NCBI taxonomy): Eukaryota > Metazoa > Chordata > Actinopteri > Cichliformes > Cichlidae > Pterophyllum > Pterophyllum scalare. The sequence continues at coordinate 53,143 of JAMQGT020011781.1, forward strand.
TAAACTGGGAAGATTCCTGTGTTACAACAGCCAAAATAGAAAACACAGTAAAATAAACTAGCACAACAGAAGCTCATTAGAACAACAGCACAAAAAACACATTCCTAATGTTCTCACTGTAGTACATGAAATCTCTGGCCGTGTGTTTGCTTGACTGGGAACCCCTCCTAGATCATCAGGAGTTGAGCAACCAAACTTGGCATACTTGTACATCCTGAAGGTTCTTATCTAAACCAGATATAGTGATATCATCATATTGCCTAGCAACCACCTAACAATTGACTAAAATGGCCAGTTTTTAACACGTATATGCAATTTTAACATCTTATTAAAGCATCCTATCATTTTTATTTCATAGGCATGACCTTGACTTTATAGCCACACAAGTTGAATTAGACATGATATGTTATGGCGCTATCATGTTGCCTGGCAAGTGCCTAGCAACAGACTAAAGTGACCTGTTTTTATGCATCTACAATATCTTATGAAAGCATCCTAGCATTTTGCATGATGGGCATGTACCAGTATATGCATTATATTATGTATAACACAAAAATATATGAATTTCAGTTGTGGTGTACAGTGGTAAGGGTACTTAAATTCAGTTCAATTCAATTCAATTTTATTTATACAGCACCAAATCACAGTTGCCTCAAGGTGAGAAATGCAGATTCATGTCATATTGTAAGGTAAAGACCATGCAATACTTGATATGAATTTCAAAATGACCCCCTATGAGCAAGTATTTGGTGAAATTGGGAAGGAAAAACTCCCTTTTAATAGGAAGAAACCTCCAGCAGAACTAGGCTCAGGGAGGGGCAGTCATCTGCTGCGACCAGTTGGGGCTGAGGGGAGAGACAGGACAAAAGACATGTTGTGGAAGAGAGACAGAGATTAATAATAACTAATGATTAAATGCAGCGTGGAGTATAAACACTTGACTTGAATTTTTTACCTGTTGTGCTTGTTTATAGTTACAAGTATGTGGTGCTCATATTTTTGACGTCTCTACATACCTTCCTCTTAAATCTGGAAAAAAAATTAAATCCTTCTTCATACAAAGTCTTGCATAATCAGGCCCCATCATATCTTAAAGACTGCATAGTACCACATTATTCCAATAGAGCCTTTTGCTCTCAGAGTGAAGCTTACTTGTGGTTCCTAGAATTTCTAAAAATAGAATGGGAGGCAGAGCCTTCAGTCCTAAGGTCAGGAATCAGCTCCCAGTTTGGATTCGCGAGGCACACACTTTTTCTATTTTTTTATATTAAACTGTCCTCTCACAGTAGCATATATTTAAAGATGGCTCAGATGAACCTGAACTGTTCCTTAGTTATGCTGTTATAGGCGGTGGAGGATTTCCTATGAGTATTTCTCCTCCACTCACCTCTAGTTTGTGCTTTGTCCTCTTTGTTGGTCTCCCCATACTTTCCCTTCTCTCTTTCTTTTCCCTCACCCCCCAATTAGTCACGGCAAATGACTTCTCCTCCCTGAGCCTGGTTCTGCCCAAGGTCTCTTCCTGTTATAAGGAAGTTCTTCCTCCATGAGAGCTTACTCATAGGGAATAACCTGATCACTGGGTTTCTGCCTTTAGTATTGTTATGTCCCAATCTTCCCACATAAAGAGACTGTTATTGTGGTGCCATATTAAATTGAACTAAATTATCTTCTCATATTAATATTTAACATACAAAGCAATGGTACACTTAGGCTATTTATTTAGGGCTGCTTTCCTACATCAATAAATATCTCACCACCCCTGAATTTTATCTAGTGTTGTCTTAAAAAACGCTCCGCACCTATGATGGGAACCAATGAACTACAAAACCATACTTCACCTTAATGAGATAAAACAGTAAAATTCTGCTTGTGTACTGATGCATCTGGATCAACAGATGTTACTGCAATGTTTTTTCAAATAAAGCATTATCTGTAATTTTTTTTAATGCATGCTTTGTTGATAATATAATATTCAACTTTGACTTGCAGGAGCATTTTTACAATTCACTACTACTGCATTTAAAGTATATAACAGCTGTAGTCATAAGGCATAAAATCTGATCCTATAAACGTATAGGATCGAATTTTAACATGCAAATATGTCATATTGTTTCAAAATACTGGTACTGGTCCCATTGGTGCTTTTACATAAGTGAGTGATGTGAGTCCTTGTTTTCACTGATCTCTGTGTTTCTCAAAATACTCAAGCTCCCTCTCCATTTTTTTTCCTTTTAGGTTGCTGCCAAAAAGTACTGCGACTTTGAGATTCCTGCCCATTTCACAGGCGTGTGGCGATACCTTCAAAATGCCTATGAGAGAGATGAGTTCAGACAGACATGCCCAGCCGACATTGAAATTGAGAAGGCTTACTTGACCGTGGCCAACAAGAGGAAATAAATGTCTCCCTCTTTGTAGTGATCATCCTGTTCTTTCTGATTTTCTTCAACCAAATGTAACCATGATATGTAGAGATGGTGATTTGTAGAGGGCACTGCAATCTTCAAAAGTAAACTGTGCCAACAAACCAGGCACTCTAAAAACCTTGAGCTCATCTTGCTGTAGAGCTTCGAGACATCCTAAAGGAAAACGTTTTGGTATTGACCATTTATCTATACTCACTCACAGACAAAAAAAAAAAAAAAAAAAGGCCACATGTGCAATTGACTATTGATTTATATTTTGCAGAGTTTTGTTTATAGTGTAAATATCTTTCTTTCTTTTTTTGCTTTTTAATAATCAAAATACCCACATAAAAATGTGTATGATTGCGTTAGTGTGAGCAATGGCTGCACGAACAGTTCATTTTTGTGTAAAACACTCCTGTATCTTACACTGTACAAATACAGTTTCATATAATTGAATTGTCACACTAATAATTAAAAAAAATCACATTCCTTTGTCATAATCTGTTTTCCGTCATTCATTCTAACTTCTACAAATGTCACAGCTAAAGCCAGGTGACATGAATCGGCATTTCAGATATTCAAGTTTATTTTCACCCACAAAAAAAACAAACATTTTACAGCTTCAAAAATATATCTTCTGTTGATCCGGTGCAGGTGATAAATATACCATGTGGTGGGGAAAAAAACTGGTGTCGGAGCGGGAGAGAGCTTCCAACCAGGCCGTGCTGAAATCACATCAGACTTACTGTCGCTGGGCTCTAGTTGGTCACACAGTATTTCCAGAAACACGCTGTCAGGACATCAAAGAGAGAAAGAAAATCCTCACACTCAATACTTTTTAATAATAATGCTTTTTTTTTTTTGGAAATATTACTAATTACTAATATAATTATGCAAGTGAGTGCAAATATAAGTAGCTAAGGAATAATTAGCAGGTCCCAGAAAGTTGATTCAAGTCATATGGATGCAGCGATTTCAGTGGGAGATGATTATTGATCAATAGCCACGAGTACTAGTCACAGAGAATAGAGGAATGGCTGTAATCACAGCATTGTAATATGGTGAAAGATGTACTCCTAATTTGCGTATTTAAACAAAATTTTAGATAAAAAATATTGGAGGAGTTTCATGGCAGCATCCATTGGTTAAATGGTTTAATCTATTCACTTGCACTGTCTCGCCATAATAAAAATGTCCACATATCACCCAAAAACTACACTGTGTCATAAATCAGCTATTAAACACTCATACGTGTGTCATTCTTTACAATGTAGATTAGATTAGATTAGATTAAATTTATTGTTACTGCATATGTCACAAGCATAGTGCAATGAAATGCAAATATTTATCTTAGTTTCTGTTAAAAACTCCATTCCACTTTAACTAGCGCAAGTCCTAAATAAACATCCTTTTTCAACGGGTCATTGCATTAAGGTGGCTGAACAGGTGTGGCATGTGAGTCACGCACCTCTTTTGTTAGTTTTCGGCAAGCTCTGCTCTGATCTGAGGAAACCCCGAGACCGAAGCTTGTCAGCGGCTGCCAGCTTAAGCACAACTTCTTTGAGCTCTTCAACCTAAAAACAAGCAAAATGATAAATTGGATGCAGACCACACATTCACAAGTGGAGCCCTACAGGCTGCTGCAGCCACCTTTCGGACTATTACAAAAAGGTTCTGCTTCTATCATTTGCTTTTGTGAAGGACTTTCCTGGCTGTATATTATTAGTGTAGAGATACGCAGATGATCAGGCTTACCGTGTTTGCAAACTTATCCTGTTGTGTTGAATCTTTCACTCCTGAAAAAGTTATAAAAGCTTAAACTTCATTGTTTTTGCCACATCATTTGACTTTTTTTTTTTGTAATGCAGTAGTTGGAGTGCAGATTTAAATATTTTTTTACCTTTATTCCACGAGTCTCTCCCTCCATTGTGATGCACCAGAAGGGGATAAAGATTATTCACGTCTCTCTGCTCCCCTTCTGCTGCGTTGGTGTCATCCTCCATTTCTGAAACTAATTTCTGAATTAAATCTGTTTGGATGAAACAGGTTTCTCTTTCAGTTTTTTGGATTTTGAATCATACCTCTAGTTAAAAGGTTACCAGCAGATTTGGAGTAAATATGCTGCAAAATTAACATGCAATCCCAGTGTTGCGTGACTAGAGGCCATTTTTAAAAAGATCAAAATTATATATAGCAATTAAAAAGTCAGATTAAATTGAAGAAATATACCCTGAAAAGTAGAAAATCACTTTAAAAATATCGTACCTGTCTGAGGCTCCAGGTTGGACTCGGGGTAAAGGGGTAGAGCATGCGTCCACGTTGCTGAACAAATCACAGCTACAAGGTACAGCAGAGCTACAGAAAGCATGGTGTCTCTATATTCAGATGACCAGATCCGAACTATCCCTCAACTCCACCAAGAACTTCACTTATATATCCTCTAGGGCCATCTATCACAACCTGATCAATACACTATCATCTCACCCAGTCTCCTCCTTAATGGTTTTCACACGATGGATCAGGCGTCATAGATGCAATTTAGGGGACCCTGTCAATCCATCCAAAGCCTATCTGTGCTTGTACAGAGCAGCCAAACAAATGTTTACTCTCCGGCAGTAATCAGCAGCTGTCCAGAGACACCGTGATGGTTTGTGTGTGACACTGTATTTCTACGTGATAGGCTGCACGAATGTGTCATTGCTCATGTCTGAGATCACAGGGCTGGTGGAAGTGTGTCACTGGAGGTTTCTGCATCCTTTTGTGAGCCCATCAGTTATGACTGAGGTGAGCACATGACTTATGGACCATAATATAAGTTGTGCTTGTGTCATGCTTTTTGTCAGCCCTATACAGACACCAGACCGACTGTTTTACAAAAGAAAAGTTACACATTGGGTAAATGAAAGCTTCTTGCAAAGTGTAAAATTTTAACAGTTAATATTAAAGGAAGAACTGGTTTATTACTAGTTTATTATTGCTATGGATGTAAATGTAAGAGGAGCGCAGAGACAGTCTTTGCAGTGCAACCTTATGAATAAAATTGTACAATGCTGCTCCCTTCTGTACGCATGTGTTATAAAAGACAACATGCTAGACTGATGTCCCTGAAGTTACATCACTACAGAGAAAAAGGTTATATAGGAAAATGAAATGTACAACAAATGCAGCGCAGTGTTAAGAGCTGACTGAAATCAACATGGGTCAGATAAAATCAAGGATAAAGAGGTGAGTTGGATGGATCTGAGGGAAGATTTTATTTTTATTCCTGACAAGGGTACTTTAAAAAAATTTTTTTTAAAAAAGAACAATTTAAAGAGAGCACCCACTAAAAACTGTTTAAAGTCCATCCATCCATTCTCTTCCACTTATCCTTGTCAGGGTCACAGGGGGGCTGGAGCCTATCCCAGCTGGCATAAGGTGAAAGGCAGGGTGCACCCAGCACAGGTTGCCAGCCTGTCACAGGGGTGTTTAAAGTCCTTTAGGAAGAATTACAGTAGGAGTTTAAACAATAAAGGTGTCATGATTCCCACTGGCCTGGAGATTCCCCCTTTTGTTTTCCCTTCTCTCTCTTTCATCCTTCTGTTTCTTCTGTTTCTTTACTTTTAGATGGAGTAGTGTACTGGGCACTCTCATTGGCCTGTCCTGTGGGTGGTTTTTGGGGTGGGGGGATCCCAGGTTTCAACCATCATACTTGTTGCTATTTCCATTAATTAAGCCTTGCATTATTTGAGGACCAACTGCTGCTTCCATTTCTTGTCAGATTGTTGTTGCTTACAGTGGCAATCAGGTCCTCTACTATAAGCCCATGTTTCTGTAATGCTGCTCTCTTTTCTGCTTCCTAATGGAAACTCCTGGAGGACAATGGCTGAAGCGAGTTTCCTGAGTTTTCCTCTAATCTGGATGAACACTAGCGCCACACTTACCCATTTAACCCCAGCTGATCACATTGTGCTTTTTGCTCACCTGCCTGCAGACTGTCCAATCCTCTCCCTCTGGACTCCATTAGCCACCTGCATACTCCCCACTGCCTGCAAAGAACTCAAATACTAATTCAACAAACTGTCAACTAACTCTTCTGTGTGGCCCATAAACAACTTGTTTCCCTCTCCAGCAGAAAATCCAGACTTGTTTCTGTAGAGCAGCACTTACCTGAGTTAGAAACACTCACACAGAAGCAACTGCAGAACTTCACGAGTGAGTTATCACCATAGTGGCAGAAAATAACTGCCACAACTGGTCCTTAAATACAAAGCCACAAATGAATGGATTCCCAACTGGTGAAACCAGGTCAGCCCAGGAGGAGTGGCTCCAACTTAGGGTGGAACCCAAACCAGCCCAACTCTCCACCTGAAGAAACAATACACATACAGAGTAACCCCGCACCCCTGACACATCATTTTCATCATCTGTATTGGAACTACGTTCAACTGCATCGTCTCAATTAAATCAAATTTAAATAAGATTATTAAACTTATAAGTTGTCATTTTTTTAAAGTTTACAATACAGTATATTTAGGTTTATAATAAAAGGGCAAACTAAAAAAAAAGTAGCACATTTAGAGTTTTCTGCTGCTCGAGCAGGCTGCAGGGCTTTTTGTCAAACTGAAAGGCTCCTAATGCTGAGACGAGTGTACGTGGCTCCAAGTGATTTATTGTCTCCATGTCTCTGAAATTGCTTCTGAAAACAACATTTGATGCATCTGGCAGCTGAGCAATGAACGGAAAGAGGCAAAGACACAGCAAAGGTTCAGGTTTAAGATCAAAAGATTGGTTTAAAATTCACAAATAAATAGAGTCATTACAAAGTAAAAGTTCAATATGAAAAATGATCCTGTGACCATTATTACACATCTCCACAGGACATTGTCATGACATTACTCTGGCCAGACATGAACATCACCACTGAGATGACAAAACACTGGATCATGCTGTAACAGTGAACTGGGAAGAGCATATGGAAGATGCAAACAAGATGATACATGCAAAGTATAAGGAGCTGGTGGAGAAGTGCCGGGACCGAGGCTGGAAGAGGTTGGCTTTGGAGGTTTCGCAGGACAGTCACTCTGCAAAGTTCTCAAGCAACGGGGAGTTACAGGAGAGTCAAGAAGGAGGGCCACTAAGTCTGTGAACCAAGCCTCTAGAACACAAGTCAGGGCTTGATCAACCCCAGCTGGGTGACCTAGGTGAAGGTGTCTGATGTCAAAAGACCCAAAACATCACACAACCCCAGGAATATCACTGAAGATCATCCCAGAGATAGCATCTAAAAGATGCATCTTGCAAAAGTGTTATGAAAGAAGCATTTGAGTGGTTGTACATGTAGGTAAACAACTGAACATGTTACTTTTCTTACAATGGTACTTTTAAAGGGAAAGCAATACTGATTAAAAAAATGAATGGCTCTGTTCACCATTTTACAGCTAAATGACGGAAGGAAAACTGGAATCAGAACATTCATTGGATTAGGAAAGTCGGAATAAAGAAGGCATTTATAGCTAATCATATGTGCTCAGCACCTGTTTCTTTTTAATAGAAGAACAAGATTTTGATTTTACCTTTCTATATCGAAAGTCTGGAGTGGGAAGATCAGTGGGGAAAAAATGAAGTAAAAAGGACACCTGTTTTAGTCTTTAACAAAAGCAAAGGGATATAGCAAAGTTCACCAGTGTCATGAGTTTGTGCAGGGCTCTGGTCTTATCCCAGCTTTGGGCAGGGCTGCTCCTGCCTCCTGTTCCAGCCAGCACACCTGTCCACACCTATCCATCTATTCATTCCCTGGGATTCAAAAGGCCAGCCGAAACCTTTTGTCTTCTCCATATTGTTGTTACCCTTGTAGTGTTTTACTCCTGCTGTGTACTTGGCTCCACCAAGAACAATATGCAAGCCAAAAAAGTTTCAGACTATGCTACAGACAGTCCCATTGGCCTGTACGCAGATGATGTTATCTTGAGTCTTTCAGATGTTACAGTCTCTCCTCCCCGCTTCTCACTTTAATAAAGAAATTCGTTCAGTTTTCTGGTTTCACTATTAATTGGGACAAAAGTCTGTTTATGCCGCTCTCAGATGGTCTGGACACTGCTTTTCTTAGTAAGCTGCCAGTCAAAGTTTCCACTAGTTATTTTGTGTATCTTGGGATAAACATTACCAGGGATACAAAGCTCATTTTTAAACACAACTTTCTGGATCTAATCAACAAATTTAAATCAATGGTGGACAAGTGGAAACTCCTCCCTCTTTCCTTGATTAGCCGCATTAATGTTGTCAAGATAGTTGTCCTCCCTAAATTTACAAAAGATACCCATTTATATTACTGCCTTGTTTTTTTAGACGATAGATCTAATTATCATTCCATTTGTCGGGGCTGGTAAACATCCTTGAATCTCAAAGTCACACCTTCAGAAACCTACTGCTGAGGGTGGCTTCAGCCTCCCTGTTTTTCACCATTATTATTGGGCCTGTAATGCCAGAGCCTGAGTTTTTTGGAGTCATGTCTATTCGGTGGATAAAAAGCTGCACTCACTATTGCCTAATTTTCTGCTGAGTGAAAATCTTGCCTCCTTAGCACTTACTAGAAAAATAATTTTGTTCTAAAAAAAAATTCACTGAGGATTCTCAAGCAGATAAAGGCTGTTCTGAATCTCCCTGGCTTCTCCATTTATGCTCCCTTTTATCAGAACTCAGCATTTAAACCAGGTACAATGGATGTACTCTTTAAGCACTGGTTAAATAAGGACTTGGCTGTTATTATGGATCTATACATTAGTAATCACTTTGCATCCTTTATGCAACTCTACTAAAATTTTTGGACTCTCTTCTAGCCACTTTTTCAGATATTTGCAAGTTCGTAACTTTGTCAGACAGCACTTCCCCAACTTTGAAACTCTACCTTAGCAGCACAGCTTTTATGAGCTTATGAACAAGTCCCCTACCTCTAAACAGTTAATTTCTGATTTCGTCAGTCTTTTCAGTACATCCCCTCCCTCTAATCATATAAAAGATGCCTGGTCTTCTGACATAGTAGGTGAAATTTCAGATGAGCTGTGGGATAAGAGTCTTTCAAGAATCAAAATCTGTTCCATCAATTCTAGACTGAAACATATTCAATTCAAAGTTGTCCATCGGTTGCACTTTTCTAAAACCAAACTTGACAAACTATTTCCATGTGTCTCTCCAATTTGTGACAAATGTAAATTAGATGATGGGACTTCTGGTGCAAGATATTTCAATTTTACAGTAACGTTTATGGCAGACAACTGACTCCTGACAACCATTTGATAATTTTGGGTTGCTCTAATTTTTCTCCTACACTTCCCATGTCTCTCCAGCAGGCTCTTATGTTTGGTTTGGTGGTCACAAAGCGGGTTATTCTGAGGGAATGGAAATCCTTTAACCCCCCCCCCCCACACACACACACACACACTTCAAAAAATGGCTTAATGATATGGTCTCCTATATTTATCTTGAAGAGATTTGATACTCTTTGTCAGACACTCAGCATAAGTTCCTTGATGTGTGGGGTCCTTTCAGTATATACAAAGTAATGGGCTTAAAGGGTTATCCTGACCATTTGGATCTGTTTTTCTTTTTTTTTTTAATAGTGCACTGTCTGTACCACATTGTTGCTTGAACTGCCTGTTGTCCCTTATGTCTGTGTCTCGTGCTTAATTGCCCACTATGGACTGACACGCACATTTTTATCCTCTTTTGTCGATATACTTACAGGCTGACAGACTGTTTTTATGGTTTGTGTTGTTTGATTTGTTTTTTAATGTTTTGTTTTTTCATTTGCTTTAATTGTTTAATTCTGAGAAATTATAAATAAAGTATTTTTTAAAAAAAAAAGTCCCAGAGTTGCTTATCTGGAGGTAAGGAAGCAAACTGGCCATTAATTATCTCACTTGCCTGGCCACCTGTCAATACCTCATGGAACCTCTGCCTGCTGTCTCCACCTGCAAGTTCCTAAGGAAAATACCAATTAGGAGCTCCGTCAAATCTGAAGAAAAAGAATCTGGGAAAATGGTAATCTAGAAACAATACAAACCTTTCCCTTTTCCCTCTGGTAGTTTTCTGGTGTGCTGCAACACTTAGAAGAGATGCACTTAGCTGAATCAGTTTTCATTCCTACTTGTGCTTGTCATGGTCCCTGGCAGTGATGCCTTTTTTTCCTACCTCTGTTCCTCCCCCCTGTGTGTGGCTGTGTGTTGGTGGGCGCGGTTTTGGCTGGTGTCTCCTCCCCCCCTCGATCAGCTGCTCTCACCTGTGTCTGATCATCTTGTTGTCCAGCTCTACTTAAGCGGGCAGCAGGCTTCCACCCGTCGCTGGATCGTTGACTGAGAACCAGTTAGTTTCGGCCCTCATCCCGTGAGTCTCTCCTATTTATCGTTCGTCGTGACTTACCTGTGTTTGCCTTGTGTACAGATTCCTCCCAGTTCGAGTGGAAGTCTTCCCGGAGACCGCAGCCCAGTCTTCCCCCAAAGCCCACCTCACGGCCTGCTCACCGCATCTCCCCTGGAGCCCTCGTCACCTTCCATCACCGGAGTCCTTTTCCCCCATTCCCAAGTCCGCCTACCTCTCATCACTGTAAATAAAACTGTGCACTAAAACCGATTCCTCTGCCTCTGCTTTTGAGTCCGCAGCACCTCCAACGTGACAGTGCTAGTGTTCAAACTTGAACTGATCTTCTGGTACTTGTATTTAAGTCCAATCACTGAAGCACTGTGGCAGCCAGAGGTAATCTTGGATTTGGGTTGAACCCATTGTTTAAAAATTGTAGTTCTGAGCAGTTCAGTATATTTTCAACAACTGCAAGATTTACTGCAAGAACAACAACACAGAACACATTTTTTTTAAAATATTTGTTTTTCCTTTTTAAACTTTACGTAGCCAACATGAGAATTTCCAGGTGAGCTCAAAAACTTTTTTTTTTACATAAGCAGTTGTAAACCGTTAGTAAAGACTCTTTTTTTCCATTTTGTGTACTGCGGAGGGCCATAATGCTGCAAGATGCACGGGAACTCCTTTATAACTTATATTACTACCATGACGAAGAACAAAAGCAACAGAGTGTGTAGCTAGTGGTTAACAATACAGTAGAATGCCTTTGTCATTATACGAAATGTACAATGAGATTGGAATCTGTAACTGCCCCAACACAGCAGACTTTACCTCTATGAGAAGATACAAATCCAGACAAATGGTAGTGGAGGTTTATTATTCAATATAGGGCCTAAAATTGTTTTTGTTTTTTTCTCTCTGGGTTAAAGTGTGCAACTGTCTTTATGTTTCAAGACTTAAAAAGAAGCATGGCAACATGGTAATTTAGTCATCACTGCTGCTCTTAAAGCATCAGCTTAAGGGCTTTGTAAAAGCTTTTCCCACTGCTGAAAAAAACCTTGCAACTTTGGACTTCTTTGGAGGACTGTAGACTTCAAGATTGATGTCCAAGTGTTTCAGAAGAGTGTCGCCAAAAGATGAATCTTCTGTAAGTGCAGCATTTAAGAGCTTTTCTGGAGAGCCAGACTTCTTCAAAAGGCTGTTACTCATGGCCTTGTTGATATCATCCAGGTTTTTATCAAGAATTCTCAGGGATTCTGCCCTTGTGATTTTGTACAGCAGCATGTCTGTAAGAGAGTGGATGGTGGCTAGGATTTTTTTCACCATTCTGAGCCTTTTTTTATGCTTTTCTTGGATTTTTCAAAGGCCCTCAGGAACAGAAGGAAAGTGAAATCTGTGACAATTTTCTCAGCAGGAGAATGTGAAATTTCTGAGGGTTCCTTCTCTGGGTTTTCAGAGGTTGATGGCTGACTGTGACCCTCTGTAGGCCTTGTGTGAGCAATTGGTGCAGTCTCACGTCTTTCTACAGACAGGTCCTGCTCTACTGCACTCACACAGGAGGTGGGCTCATTTTTGGGAGCAGAAATTTGACTTGACTGTGGGAAAGATGTAGACAGTTTGTCGCTTTCTTTTTCCTCCATTGGCTTCATTGCTCTTACAATTGCATTTTGGATCTTTTCCACAGCACCAGAAATTTAGTCACTTTGTATACCTTTTATTTATTTTATTTTTTTAATTTTAGGTTTTCAAAGTTAAAACCTACAAAACAAAACAAACATAAATAAACAGGGCCCAGATGCACAGGTCAAGAAGTTAAACATTGTAGTAAACAAATAGTGTACACACAAAACATAAGCATACTCTAACACATGTATGTGCATATGTACATACACACATTAAAGGCAACAGAGGGAAGAATTTTTGAATTTAAAATCTGTTTAGCTTAAGCTGGCCTTAGCGAAGTGTTCTAGGAAGGAATTTCAATAGCATGAAAAAGTATCTTTACAATCTTTATGGAACTTTTCCATTTGTATTATGGACATCCTGTCAGTCACCCATAGTTGGAAGGAAGGAGGTCCAGAAGACTTTCAGTCTCTCAAGATTAGTCTTTTGGCAACAATCAGTCCAAGTTCCAGTGGCTGCAGCATTGCAGCAGGTATAGCATCGGGTGTTTGAGAACATCCAAAAATCACAAGACCTGGCTCGGGTTGTAAAGTGGTCTTATACGCCTTGGAATACCAGTCACATATTTTCAATCAGAAGCTAGTTAGTAAAGGGCGTGACCAGAAAGCATGAGACAACATACCTTCCGACATATTACACCTTTCACACATTGGAGAAACAGAGGGGTAAATCTTTTGCAGTCTGACCTTAGAACAGTGTAACTGATTCAGTTCAATTCAATTTATTTATATAGCACCAAATCACAACAAACAGTCACCTCAAGGTGCTTTGTATTGTGGGTAAAGACCCTACAATAATACAGAGAAAACCCAACAGTCAAAATGACCCCCTATGAGCAAGCACTTGGTGACAGTGGAAATGAAAAATTCCCCTTTAACATGAAGAAACCTCCAGCAGAATCAGGCTCAGGGAGTCATCTGCTGTGACCGGTTGGGCTGAGGGGAGAGATACAGGACAGAAGACATGCTGTGGAAAAGAGACAGAGATTAATAATAACTAATGATTAAATACAGAGTGGAGTGTAAGCAAGTAAATAAGGTGAATGTAAAGAAACAGTGCATTATGGAAACCCCCCAGCAGCCTAGGCCTATAGCAGCATAACTAAGGGGTGATTCAGGGTCACCTGATCCAGCCCTAACTATAAGCTTGCTCAACAAGGAAAGTTTTAAGCCTAATGTTAAAAATAGAGAAGGTGTCTGCATCTTGGATCAGCCGAAGGCTTTTCAGGGAGCTTTTAGGACAGCCTGTTAATAATGAATTACAATAGTCCAGCCTAGAAGTAATAAATGCATGGATTAGCTTTTCTGCATCTCTCTGACACAGGATGTTTCTAATTTTAGAAATACTGAGCAAATGCAAAAAAGCAGTCCTACATATTTGTTTAATATGTGCATTGAAGGACATATCCTGGTCAAAAAATGATTCCAAGATTTCTCACAGTGTTACTGGAGGCCAAAGTAATGCCATCCAGAGTAAGTATCTGGTTTGATACCATGTTTCTAAGATTTGTGGGGCCAAGTACAAGAATTTCAGTTTTATCTGAATTTAGAAGCAGGAAATTAGAGGTCATCCAGACCTTAATGACTTTAAGACATTCCTGCAGTTTAACTAATTGATGTGTATCATCTGGCTTCATGGATACATAAAGCTGGGTATCATCTGCATAACAATGAAAACTGATGCAATGATTTCTAATAATATTGCCTAAGGGAAGCATGTATAATGTAAATAGAATTGATCCTAGCACAGAACCCCATGGAACTCCATAATTAACCTTGGTGTGTGAAGAGGACTCCCCATTTACATGAACAAACTGGAGTCTATTAGATAAATATGATTCAAACCACTGCAGTGCATTACCTTTAATATCTATGGCATGCTCTAATCTCTGTAATAAAATGTTATGGTCAACAGTATCAAAAGCTGCACTGAGGTCCAACAGGACAAGCACAGAGATGAGTCCACTGTCAGAGGCTGTAAGAAGATCATTTGTAACCTTCACTAATGCTGTTTCTGTACTGTGATGAATTCTGAAACCTGACTGAAACTCTTCAAATAAACCGTTCCTCTGCAGATGATCAGTTAGCTGTTTTACAACTACTCTTTCAAGGATTTTGGAGAGAAAAGGAAGGTTGGAGATTGGCCTATAATTAGCTAAGACAGCTGGGTCAAGTGATGGCTTTTTAAGTAGCAGTTTAATTATAGCCACCTTGAAGGCCTGTGGTACATAGCCAACTAATAAAGACAGATTGATCATTTTTAAGATTGAACCATCAATAATTGGAAAGAATTCTTTGAACAGTCTAGTAGGAATGGGATCTAATAAACATGTTGATGGTTTGGAGGAAGTAACTATTGAAGTTAACTCCAAAAGATCAACTGGAGCCAAAGAGTCTAAACAAATACCAGCAGTGCTGAAAGCAGCCGAACATGAAGATAAATCTTGGAGATGGTTTTGAATAATTTTTTCTCTAATGTCTAAAATTTTATTTGTAAAGAAATCCATGAAGTCATTACTAGTTAAAATGTAAGGAATACTCGGCTCTACAGAGCTCTGACTCTTTGTCAGCCTGGCTACAGTGCTGAAAACAAACCTGGGGTTGTTCTTATTTTCTTCAATTAATGATGAATAGTAAGATGTCCTAGCTTTACGGAGGGCTTTTTTATAGAGCAACAAACTCTTTTTCCAGGCTAAATGAGCATCTTCTGCTTTAGTGAGACACCATTCCCTCTCCAGCTTACGGGTTATCTGCTTTAAGCTGCGCGTTTGTGAATTATACCACGGAGTCAGGCACTTCTGATTTGAGGCTTTCCTTTTCAGAGGAGCCACAGTATCCAAAGTCGTACACAGTGAGGATGTAAAACTATTGACAAGATAATCTACCTCACTGGGAGCAGAGTTTATGATTGGCCGAATGAGGTGTCAATTCAAAATGGAAGGGTCTTAATTTCAGCTCTAAGAGCTGACCAGGTTTCCTCCTGGTGAAGAAGGGGAGGGGAATTAAATTTATTTGGGTACCAGCACATGTGAGTATTAAGGTAAATGAAATGGCAGACACTTTGGCTAAACAGGTACTAAAATGAGACAGGATCGAGGTGGCTTGGTAAACTGAAAGCAAAAAGACTGATGTATTATAAAAAGTTTTTTAAAAAATGGCAGCACGGGTGAGACACAGGGACAAAGGATAGGTACTTACATAGAATTCAGGGGAAAGTGGATCAAGTCAAGACTACAGGGAACAGAAAGGAAGAATTCATATTTTCTATGTTAAGAATATGTCACACAGGGTTAATTTCAAGTATGCAGCTTACTATAGGAAAACATTATACAAGGCAATGTGAAAAAATGTCAAGGGAGGCAAACAGCAGAAGATTTTTTTTATTGAACAGTAGCAGATACAGAGGAGCTTGAGAGATATTAATCTAAGATTCAGAAGTAAGGGTGTGTTTAGTTTAGAGGTATTATTGCTGGGAGCTATCAGTGGCGGCATGGTGGCACTTTTGAGTTTTTTAAGGGAAACAGGAATTCTGCATAGACTGTGCTATTGGGGTGTTGAAATTAAGTGCAAAAGGCCTTCGTGAGATGGGGAAACCCCACATCCCTCGCTGCCTGATCCATTTTGGAGTTTCGTAGCACTATTCTGTGTGGCGCTAGGTGGCAGCGTCACGCCGGTGTAGCGTCTGGCCTGCTTCACTGAATTAGTAGAATAACAGGGCTAACTCTGGTCCTGGCTGACGCTTGCAGTCATACCAAAAAGGACTGCTGCCAGAAAAGACAGGAAACCCAGGAGCACAGCTGGCACGGCAGCATTAACCCAGCTAGGTACAGTAAATATCTTCCACTTCTTGTATTAATTTGTGCTGGAAATACCCCCTGAGTGATTCGTGTAGTGTAAGATTTAGAAGCCAGAGAGCTAACAGCTAACAGTTGGTTCCCAGTGCTGCTGCAAAGTTATCGACGTTAAATCAGCGCTTTAAAAGGATTTTCCGTAATTTCTCAACAGAACTGCCAGCCGGCTCAATGTTTTCCTTTGTTTCGAGGCATTTCTAGGCAAATATGATAATAATGAGGGTCATTTTTATTTATGAAGGCGCTGAAACTAAAAACTACCCGATATAAAGCTGCTATTGTCTACGTGGTCAAAAGACACGCCAAACTAGAAGCGCAACTCCTCTACTGACAAGGTTTTCTATCACATTAATTCGTTTGTTACGCCATAAAATGTAAAAAAAAGAAAAAAAAACTGGTAAAAAAAAAGGTGATTAATCAAATATCATATGGGTTTTGCGCGGATATTTTGAGAAAAGTGAAAATGTACAAGCACAACTGTTTAACGCAGTGAGTCTGTGTTACCTTACTTAACAGAAGTCTGCATTTTCCCGATTCTTGCAGTGATTTGATTAACAGAATTGTGTCTTTATGCTCGTGTCAATTAAACCTCAATTTTTAAAAAGTGGTTACTTTTTTTTCACTGTCCCAGGGATTTAGGTCAATACTGAAAAGTATTTTTTAACTTACAATAATGTATTTTCTTACTCCTCCAGTGTCTGCCACCATGTTGTCTGAGGGATGCTCATTCATGAAGGGGATGCTTGTGGGAGGCGTCTTCTGCTTGGTGCTGTCACTCCTTGGCAGCTTTAATCCAAGTGCTGAGTCTAGCCCAGAAGATCACCATCATCACCACGTTCAGGCTCCCAGTAAGGATGAGCTGAGACACCTCTCTGACAGTCAAGTGGAGGAGCTGAAGAATCAAGTGCAGGTCTACTGCATCATCATGGTGCAGCCCAAGAATCTCATTTACTGGGCCACCACTGTGGACACTTGGAGCAAGCACTGCGACAAACCCGTGTTTTACACCTCGGAGAACGCCAAGGTGTTTGAGGCGATAGACCTGAATGAAAAAGACGACTGGGCGAGGTTGCGTAAAGCGCTCATTCACGCATTTGAGAATGCTGGGAGCTTCGCTGGTTCTTTGTGGCCCAACCCACCACATTTGCCATCATTGAAAATCTGAAATATCTCATCCTCACAAAGGATTCCAATGAACCTTTCTACCTGGGCAATGCTGTGAAGTCAGGGGAGCTTGAGTATGTGGCGTATGACAGTGGGATTGTACTAAGCTATGAAGCTCTGAAAAGGCTGATGGTCGTGTTTAAAGATGAAGACAAGTGTCCAGAAAGAGGACGTGCACTGTGGAAGCTGGGTGAAGATAAGCAGCTGGCCGTGTGCCTCAAATATACTGGCGTGTTCGCAGAGAATGGCGAAGATGCACACGGGAAGGGCCTGTTCAACAGGCAGAATGTGGACAACCTGATAAAACAGAGCATGATAGACAACCCCAATAATGTAGTGGAGGGCTGCTGCTCTGACATGGCGGTCACATTCAACGGGATGTCCCCAAATCAGATGCAGGTTATGATGTTTGGAGTTTACAGACTTCGTCCTTACGGGCACAACTTTCATGACTGGTTAACGTTTTACCCCCCTAAAGACTCAGATAATGATTAGAGACTTATTCTTTCAAGCTGGGTGTGTTATTTTAAATGTGGTGCTTCTATGATGGTAGACTTAACTTTGGGGAGAGGATTTTCTAAAGCTGTTTATAAAACTGGATCTTGGGTGGAAATAACACTTTTCTGTAAATTTGTAACTTTTGCACTTGGCACAATCAGCAGCCCCATTCCTTCACTGTGTGATTGAATGGGTGTGCCATCCTTTGAATGCAGATCAAGCCAGATAACATATCAAAAATATGACATAATTTAATTAATGATTTATGTATCTTAAATGTCTTCTTTCTGCTCCTAAAGGTATGAAGTGATACAAGTTTCTGTAATTATTTAATTATTTCACAAGTAAACAACTTCTATTTTGTTAATGGATAGATCATGCTTCTGATTTAAAGAATGTACAGAAGCACCAAAAATCACTATTGAGCCAGATATGGTGCAATTCAGCTCTAAGTTTAATGCAGGTTTTTTTTGTTTTTGTGTGCAATGTTATACTTGGTAATCTCCATATATGAAGAATTTACCTTCAAATGTAAATAGACAAAGTACAGCTTATCTCACTGTTAAGTTTAAAAGTACATTTCTTGTTTTAAAGTCATGAGGGAGTCAAAGAGAACAGATATGGTGATTTTTGGAAAATGAAAGGAAAATAAAAATAATTACTGGATAAACTTAATCTGGATTTGTAGTGTTGAATGAGCCAGCAAGGATTTGTTGGAATGGGGATCAACACACTCAGGCTTCCAACCTCAGTGCCTGCAACCAGCGGTTGTGGGCCCACGGGACAGTGGGTCCATGTTATTTCTTCAGGGTTTTTTTTTTTACCTTGCTAAGCTGTGTGAGGCCTGGCCTGGTCATTAGAAGCTTTCTGCAAGCTCCCCTCCCAGATCTGGCTCAAGGGCGGGTCCCTGGTTTCCCATTTCATGGAAAAGCTTCCTGATGATGAATTTTCAGTCTCACTGCAGTTTTTATCCTTGTGCCCAATATAAAGCGAGAGGATATTGTCTTCATACTGTCCATCTAGGCGTCTGTCTTTGAGGTTTTACTTTTCCAGTCTATAGACTCCAAAACCGCAAGGAGTTGAGCCGTGGTTTCTGTAATATGTGTTCTTTACTCTTCAAAGATGTGCAACATTATATTCATATTCCTGGATGTTTAGTACTCTTTGTACACTTGGGCTGTATTTTTCTGAAGAGTAGTGTAAACAACATGGAGGATTTCAGGCTGATAATGATATGCAGCCTCTTTCTCATTCCTGACTGGTTTAGCCTAATTGTGATCATATTGTGTTGCGTGATTGGCTATACCTACAGGGGTTGGACAATGAAACTGAAACACCTGGTTTTAGACCACAATAATTTATTAGTATGGTGTAGGGCCTCTTTTGCATCCAATACAGCATCAATTCGTCTTGGGAATGACATATACAAGTCCTGCACAGTGGTCAGAGGGATTTTAAGCCATTCTTCTTGCAGGATAGTGGCCAGGTCACGACGTGATGCTGGTGGAGGAAAACGTTTCCTGACTCGCTCCTCCAAAACACCCCAAAGTGGCTCAATAATATTTAGATCTGGTGACTGTGCAGGCCATGGGAGATGTTGAACTTCACTTTCATGTTCATCAAACCAATCTTTCACCAGTCTTGCTGTGTGTATTGGTGCATTGTCATCCTGATACAGGGCACCGCCTTCAGGATACAATGTTTGAACCATTGGATGCACATGGTCCTCCAGAATGGTTCGGTAGTCCTTGGCAGTGACGCGCCCATCTAGCACAAGTATTGGGCCAAGGGAATGCCATGATATGGCAGCCCAAACCATCACTGATCCACCCCCATGCTTCACTCTGGGCATGCAGCATTCTGGGTGGTACGCTTCTTTGGGGCTTCTCCACACCGTAACTCTCCTGGATGTGGGGAAAACAGTAAAGGTGGACTCATCAGAGAACAATACATGTTTCACATTGTCCACAGCCCAAGATGTGCGCTCCTTGCACCATTGAAACCAACATTTGGCATTGGCACGAGTGACCAAAGGTTTGGCTATAGCAGCCCGGCCGTGTATATTGACCCTGTGGAGCTCCCGACAGACAGTTTTGGTGGAAACAGGAGAGTTGAGGTGCACATTTAATTCTGCCGTGATTTGGGCAGCCGTGGTTTTATGTTTTTTGGATACAATCCGGGTTAGCAACCGAACATCCCTTTCAGACAGCTTCCTCTTGCGTCCACAGTTAATCCTGTTGGATGTGGTTCGTCATTCTTGGTGGTATGCTGACATTACCCTGGATACCGTGGCTCTGATACATCACAAAGACTTGCTGTCTTGGTCACAGATGCGCCAGCAAGACGTGCACCAACTATTTGTCCTCTTTTGAACTCTGGTATGTCACACATAATGTGTGCATTGCAATATTTTGAGCAAAACTGTGCTCTTACCCTGCTAATTGTACCTTCACACTCTGCTCTTACTGGTGCACTGTGTAATTAATAAAGATTGGCCACCAGGCTGGCCCAATTTAGCCATGAAACTTCCCACACTAAAATGACAGGTGTTTCAGTTTTAATGTCCAACCCCTGTACATTACTACTAAATGAAATGAAATGAAATGGAGAAGGTGGAGATTCCCCATATCTAGCAGCTGACCTAGGTCACTGGACAGCTGGCAGTAGCAAGATAGTGAGAAACTGGGCAATCCCAAATTTCTCAGTAACGAGCCAGGCTCTTTATAGTAACATCAGTTCTAGACTGCAGCTGTATTGATTAGCCTGTTATGCCAATGTCTGGTTGGCTGACCATTGTCTATCATCAGCAGATTATGTAGTATGGGTGCATTATGTAGTATATTCCTGTACATGAGTATAATGTGATGAATATCTTGTATGTATTATATCTGGCTTATTGTTATATATTATATCAATAGAAAGACATTATGTAGCATACAACCTTGCACAAGAGTGCAGTATGTACGTTCTCAAATTTGTTTACCGTGTAAATATTTTGAGGATGTGGTTACAAGAAAGTATTTATAGAAATGATAACGATCATCACAGAATATAAATCTCTTACAGCATACTTAAAATCAATTTGATTTCAATATTAACAATACTTATTAAAACATTTTTGCTGGAATATGTATTTTATCTTTACTAACCCAGGGGTTACTACAAGTGTTTGAATAAAAGTTTACAGCAAGGCCTCCAAATTAGAACAAAATAGCTTTGCAGAAAGTAATAAGATGTCTGCTGAAGGACTTTCAATTATGAAATGGGGCTTTAATGTTAAACTGATTTCTACATTTATTTTATATTTTCATTCATTGCAAGACGATATCCCCATCGGTGATGATTCTTGTTTGAATTCCTGTTAGTCTGGTCCCTTCCCTGAGACCAGTTTACCTGGGGAGACCCTACCAGGGCTATTTCTCTGCACATCTTCCGGGATCACAAACTTTTACAAAGCCCTCAGTGACCTGAATACAAGCAGCCAAAATAGGTTTCCTTTCCTAGGGTTGCTGAGCTCAGCCTTCGATATGAGGAGCTCGGGCTAGAGGCAAGAACCTGCTGGAGAGATTATACATGCATGGGAGCACCTCCGGATCCCTGAGGGGGGACTGGGAAGTGTAGGTAGCTGGATGCCAGTCTTGGATGGATTGAATTACAGTATTTGTTAAATTAAATAACTTTATAAAGAACTTTTTTATTGCAGGTAATGGACTGCTATTTATTAATCTACCTTGATTTTATAATGATCCTATATTGCAGCTAGCACAGCCATTAAAAATTTCCAACAAAACCAGAACACAATAACATCCATTAAAGTATTTATTGCAGGGTTGTTTAAACAGCATCAGTTTTAAGTGTGTGTTTCAAATAATCCTGCAACTGAAGGTTTGTAATTTAACCTGTTTGACCTGCTAGTAATGCCAAGGTTTGTGAGAATAACAGGTCTAACAGCTATACACACTACGCCTTTGTTTAGTATACAAATGTTCACATCCTATATCGTGAGCTGACGAACTGCATTTTAAATTCTTTTTACAGCTGCAAGAAAATATGAGTGAAAAAGCATGTCTGCGTTCGTTACTCAAATTGTGGTCTGATCTTCATCAGAGTCCCACAAATAGAAAATAAAGATGACCAAAATAACACAATCGTTTCAATGTATTTATTGGGCACATTTGTTAATTTAATAATCATACTGCAGGCTGGAAAAAGTAAGAACCTCTGTACTAATGACATCTCCCAAAGCTTCATGGAGTCAGACGTTACAATTAAGTATATAGAAAGAGGTAGGAAGTGTGGATTGTAGAGGTGCCTCTCCCTAAAAATAATAGTTGAATTTAAAAAATTCCTCAATCACAACTTTTTCAGAACCTTATTCTAGAGAAGACCAAAGCTGGAGAAAAAAAAAACCAAGTATTTCTAAACAGCTGGATGTTTATCATCAATCCAGAGTAGGACAAGATGTCTACAAATGGAGGAATTTCAGGACTGATGCTATTCCTTGGAGAGCAAAGATCACATCAGCATGCAATCTTAAAAAAGTGAAAAGGGTTTAATGTACAGGAACTTGCTTAAATCCGTGTTCATGTGTTAATGGAAGCACACCACAGAGCAAACCCTTATCCCAGCTTTGAAGCACGATGGAGGGAGTATCTTTGCTACTTTATGGATGTGATTTAGATGTTCAATCACTGAGGAACAATGAGAGTGTTTTTCCAAAAGCCAGCATGGGCAGCATGCCATGACCTGAACCTTAAAGGACACTGGGTGATGTCATAGACTGACCAAAAGTACGCAAGTGAACAGAGGAACTGAAAAGGAAGTACTCAGGAGAGCTGATCAAGCACTGAACAAGTCTTGAAGGAAAAATGCTCATCGCTGTGCAACTGCAGTAGGAATCTTGAATCCAGGAGGTTCAAGTTGCTAAATTCAGCTAATTACTGCTTCGATGATGAGCAGACCATATTTTATGAGAAACCAAATCAGAAATCTTTATTAGTTACAAAGGATTCACAAACCTTTTCTTGCAACTGTACATCAGAGCATTGCAACATGTTCAAGTTTTGCTGATGTGGTTAATTTTACAATTATTTCCCCAATACAAAATACCAACTGAGATTATACTTTAAAGCAAGATCTTTTATTTGTGCATGACAGTGATGGTTGATTCAAAGCCTGCAGCAGGTTACACAGCTAAGTCTTTAGGTGTAAACAGTTGACTGGCAGCTCGTGCTTCGATATCAGGAGCTCCATACACTTTCCAAGTGGCTGACGTTATCATTTATATGTCTTCATGTGCCACAGTCCATCATTCAGATAGTGGACGTTTTCAATCCCGATTCCCTTGTTGACTTTTTCTCTGTTTGCAAAACACAAAAACAGGGTGAGCTTACACATTCAAGAAAAATCAAACTGCAACCAATGAGGGATTTGCTCAGTGAAGTCTTACATGTTCTCTGCAGACATCTTCATCACACCAACACAAAGTGCATGTTGTTTCCCCTCTGCCATTATGGCCTGAATTCACTTATTAAAGACAAACTCATATAAAAATGGATGAAATGTTTAAATCTAGAAGACGGCATCATGTCCAAAAGGATACGACAACTGTGTCAGCCTCAGCTGGGTAGAGTTTAGCGCCTGGCGATGTCAATCCAGGGCACATGATGTTGGCTCCACTCAAAACAAATTTAATGGCCCCTTTGTCTACTTGCTGGTGTGGAAGAATAAAAGGATCTGTGACAAGAAAAAAAAAAAAACTCAGTCTGAGGAAATTAAAATACAGTCACCAATGAGCTAGCATTAGAAAGTCTCACATACACTTATGCAACAGTCTGAGGGTTGGGTAGAAAGGTCCTTCTCTCTGCCTGAAGAAAAGCAGCTCTCCATTCACTGTCAGGATTTCAATGTGTTCATGGCTGCAATAAATGAACAACAAATGTAGGAGAGAATCTACAAATCCAATTCTGAAAAACTGCTGTGTGAATAAAAACAGAACGCAATGATTTGCAGATCTCATTACACACAACAGAGCAGACAAAACACTAAATGTTTAAAGTGCGGCAGCAACAGGTCCCAAAAAAAGTTGTGACAGGGTAATGTTTACCACTGTGTAGCATCCCCTCTTCTTTTAACAGTTCGTAATGTCTCGTAAATGTCTAGGAAGTGGGGAGATCAGTTGCTGGAATTATAAAGGAATGTTTTCCACATTCGTGTCTTATATAGGATTTTAACTTCTCAACAGTCCTAGGGTCTTCTTTATCATATTTTTTACTTTCATAATGTGCCAAATGTTTTCAGTTAGTGAAAGGTATGGACTGAAGGCAGGCAGTTAAGTACTTGGACTCTTACCACTACAAAGTCATGCTGTTGTAAACAGCTGCAGTATGCGCTTTAACAGTGTGTTGCTGAAATATTCAAGGCTTTCCCTGAAAATGACATAACCTGGATGGAACAAGGGGGATGATTACAGGAACAAGCACTACTGGTTTGGACTAGAAAAACATTTTCTGGTCTACTTAAGCCCACTGTCTTGTAACTGCTCTGCCTCTTTGCTCTTCACTCTGTGTGTGACAGACTCCATGTTAATCTATGACAGCATCATCATCACTGTTGCTGTTGTGTTCACAGTCCTTTTGTTGCAAAACTGGGGACAACATGGGCTTAATGTTGTAATGCTTTTTATTCATATGTGTATTCCTAAATATGTGTCTATTACAGGTCTGTTTTTAGTCACAAATGTGGGTAAAACTCTCACACTTGAATGGTGGCAACTGAGCACTGCAGAGTTTAAATGAAGCATCAAAGCAAAACATTTGTATCAAGTTATTCAAGAAGCTCAGTGAATTGTTGCAGCCCTATTTTCCACTTTGTCACAGTCCATTTTAAATGGAAGAAAGCAGCGTTTCATAATCATATTCACAATGGCTTCTTTGCATGATAGTTATAACCTGCATTCGTGGATAGCATGGTGAACTGTGCTCTCAGACAATGATTTCTGAAGTGTTCCTGAGCCTATACCGTGATTTCTATGACACAATCTTCCTCCAGCTGTTTCTTTACCACTTACTTTTCCAGCCTTTTGTTACCAGGTACCAACTTTTTTGAGACCACCATCAAATTCAGAATTAGCTCATATTTTTCTTAAAATGGTACATTTTCTCAGTTTAAATATTTGGTATGTTTTCTGTGTTCTATTGTGTATAAAATATAGGGTTTAGGAGATCTGCCAATTGTTGCATTCTGTTTTTATTTCCATTTTACACAGGATCCCAATTTTTTTGTAATTTTTTGCTGTAAAAAATACACACACAAAAAAAGACAAAAACACTGATAAGAAAATTTAAATTTGCAATCATACCATCTCACTATTTTCACAGGGTCCTTTTTCGGCATTATCTGATTGAGCCATGCTTCGATTTCAGGGAACTGTTCCAACAGCTGATTTTTGATACCTTTGATCACTGATGTTTTCAGCTGGATACAGTTGGATACATTTTCCTTCTCATCAAATCTGAAAAGGAGAAAAAGTGGTATGTTGAAGTCCAGAAAAGGATTATAACTGTGTTACAATCCTTAAAATACTTTGTCATTGTACTGTAGTCAACATGTGGAAAGCATGTGAGCACTTATTTATTTATATTTTTTAAAGAAGGTATGCACTGGAGAGAAGAGGACTTGAAAGAAGAAGCTAGACAGAACACACGTGAATGAAAGGGGACTGATGAAGCAGCCGTGAAGCTGGATGAGTTTAAAAACCTGGGGTCAACCATCCCAAGCAACAGACAGGACACAAGACAGGTCAAGAAGAGAGTGGAGTGGGTGGAGAGGTAATTTTGTGACAGAAGGATAGCAGCATGAGTGAAAGGGAAGGTTTACAAGATGGTAGTCAGACCTGCTATGACGTATGGTTTGGAGACAGTGGCACTGACAAAAATACAGAAAGTGGAGCTGAAGATGCCAAGATTTTCACTGGGAGTGATCAGAAGAAGAAGACAAAACCAGAAATGAGTCTTTCAAGGCTGACATGGTTTGGACATGTGCAGAAGAAGGATAGTAGATATATTAGACAGAAAATGTTGAATGTGGCGTTGCCAGGCAGGAGGAAAAGAGGAAGGGTGTAGTGAAGGAGGGCATGCAGATGATTGGTGTGCCAGAGAAGGATGAAAGGGACAGTGTGAGATGGAGGCAGGTGATCCACTGTTTCAACCCCTAACAGAGAGCAGCTGAGAGATGACAGCAACAAAGACAGCAGGTGTTCACAGACACACACACACACACCTACTGCAGCCTAGAACTTTTCTAGACATTACCCACTGGATGTGCATTTCAAAATGCAAATGCAGACATAAACAATCTTTAACCTGCTACTGCTAAGTCTTTGTGAGAACACAGCAGGTAAAACTCACTGAGCAAGGAGGTGTCATATCTTGCAGCACCTTCACTAGAGTATTTCGAATACATCTGTACTGAACTGTATCATGCTGTATTCAACATGAGAGAAAGGGCAACTTCAGGCAACCTCTCAACCTGATTCTTCTAACAAAACCGGCTAATCTACTATCTTAAAGGAAACTGAGGATGTTTAGCCTGTTTACTTAAACTGCTTACACCTGATTTCATCATATAAAGTAACATTCTGCCTCCACGACAATATGTGTGGACTCAAATACTTACGTGAGTTATTTTTCAATTTAAATGTGCTTAAATACAGTTATGCATCATTTTCAAAACACTTCGCGTTTCAAACTTTTAATGTAGTGCCTTTTTAATAATTTTTCATTTATTTCAGGACACAGTGAGAGGCACGTTTTGTAATAGTACTTAATTCATTTAAGAGGTAAACCATATGCGTCTACATATTTTCAAACATCACTTAGCACTCTTAAACAGTCTTTTCACCCGTTAGTCCGGCGCAGCCTTTTTCTAAAAATTAATATTAATAACAAAATGTTTCGCCTAATACCATAACTCATGTCTGCTTGTCTTATTAGCTGAGCTTCCTACAAACTCGAAGAGGTGATGGCTGCTAATCACTGAGCTAGCTGTGGCTAACGACAACACTAAAAATAATCAATAACGTACTTTTTAAACATCCTTGTTTGTTGTCGTTACCGCGTTCCTCAAGTGGATCAAAGCCTGTCCCAGGCCCGCTTCAGATCAGGTTAAGGTAAACGAGAAAAATCACAAAATCATCTATCAAGTAATTATACAGCTATCCCACGTTTGGTGGCAGCGGAGGGCCAGCGGTGTGCAGGGTAGCGTCGTTTTCCGACAGTACGTACATCACACGGCAGGCGCGTCGTCCTGTCACCTTGGTAACACGTGACGGAAATGTTTCTCTTTACCGCATCAGAGTGCTGCTTTAAAAAACAAATTACATTTTCACATTTATGTATATAAAACTAGAAATATTGAAAACTTTTCAAGTCAATTTCAAAGCTGCAAGAAATATCACCCAAATATCAACACAAGATAAATATGAAAATCCCTTACCACAACTCATGAGTACAATCCCAAAACAGATAGGCTGCAGTCTCACTGTGGGAATTACAGAAGGTGCAATTTGAACTCATTTCATTTCTAAATCAAGAAAACAAACAAAAACAAAAAACAGCAAATTTACTTAAAAAATATAGTTATTTAAATCAACTTTATTGCAAGTAGCTGAACATTCAAAACATATGAGAAAAAATAAAAATCCAGATAAAAGAAAGAAAAAGAAGTGCCATGGGTCTATTTATTTTTTGGTTTATTATTTGAGTTTTCTATTAACTTTTGTTTTTCCATACTTATTTGTTCGTTGAATGCGCGACCGAAACAGTGACGTCAAACGTCGATCCTGCGCGCCATCTTGTGTTCGAAACGGTCACAGCGCTGAAGTTGCTTTAAAAAAAACACGCTTGTGCAAAACTACTTTTGTACAAAGTACTTCCGGTGGGGTCACGGACTAGCTTTTCTGAGCGGATTTTTCCCGTGTTCACCGACGGCTGTTTTCCTCCCATGTGATCCTGTTCTCGCTGTTTCTGCGTTTCTCTTGTAAATAATTTTCTTTAACGGCCGCTTTACTCAAACCGCTCACACTCTGAACGACTTTTATAACGCGCTTAGACAAGAGAGGCAAAAGAGGAAGCAATAGCCGACCATCTTTCTTCTCCTGCCAGCAATAACAAGACAGCGACGAGGCTAGGTTCAAGTGGAGCTTGTGTAGTTTGTGATTTATTGTCTGTTTTATACAGGATAGAGGACTTGGGTTTAACCTCTCCGTGTTAAGGCAGATAAAAGCTCTCGGACACTGAGCTCTTCCCCCCGGCGAGACTGGAAGTTTCCGATCAGAAGACTGACTGTTAAGAATTAGTATTCCCGTTTTTTCATGTTTCCAACAGGTTTATCTTCCCCTAATCCCCCACCACCGCCAACCCAGGAGGCAAGACCCGCGGCTACTGATGTCAAAACCGACAGCGGTAACATCACATCTGCGAAGAAGAGGAAAATAAACGGCTCCGAGAGGGAAGACACTAGTGACACGATCTCCTCTTCGCCTCCAAAGACCCTGAATTCCTCCTCTTCCTCCTCCTCCTCCTGCTCTCCCACTCCACTGCACATCCAGAAGAAGTTGAGGTTTGAGGATTCAGTGGATTTCATTGGACTGGATGTGAAAATGGCTGAGGAGGCTGCTGCTGCTGCGGCTGCTGCCGCTGCTGCTTCGTGCTCCAATAACAAAAGCAAAGCCATGTTCCTGCCCGGCGGCGTGGGGCATCATGCAAACGGACTGACGAAAACCGCAGGGTCCGCCACCTTCTCCAACAGTAAACCTGGTGCTGCCAAGAAACTAGTCATCAAGAACTTCAGAGGTAGACACTAGTGGATGAGGGAGATCCAAGCTCCCAAGAAAACAAACAAACAAAAAAAAAAACACTGACAGCAACACACACCTTCAACTTACAAAATCCCTGCTATATCACAGTGATCTGGTCCCTGCTGGACATATCTGACTTTTAATAGCGTCTTAAGAGTTTAATGCTTAAAATTATAATTTAGATTGAGGACAGAACCGTGACATAAGACAAAGATATCACAGGGTTTGGCCAACTTGGGGGGGGGGAGTGTACTTCCTTGATAAGTTATGTTGGTATCAACAAATATGAGAATGGTTTAGAAAGCAGGGTTCAACATAACCTATGGTGCAGGGCCAGTTAAAAAAAAAATGCAGGGCCACTTGATTTGCTTAATAAAACTACCTGTAGGGATAGTTTAAATCTATAAATAGATTTTATTTTAAGGCTTTAGTTACCCCACCCTACACACACAAAAAAAGATACATAATATAGAAGCATACAAAGTAATTGACATTTTTTGTAGGCCAGTTAAAAGTCTGATCTGCTGTCCTGGGAACAGTATTATGTTGAACACTAGTAGATTAGTTAGATCAGTTGTTTAAGTGGAAATTCAGATTTTTCATTTGCATACCCAAAACAGTAATTGTGGACTTACCCCCAAAAGACAGTTATCCACGGTCTTAGTTGTAACACGTTCTTGAACCATTTTTTTAAAAAGTAAAGTTTATTGTAATTGAGCATAAAATACATGTTTGTTTATCAAATGGCCAGAAAAAAAGAACCAGGAAAACTGACAGACTGTTATTGCAGGGTTCAGTGTAACTGATGGCCCGAAGGCCAGTAAAATTAAATTTTTCTTGGGCAAGTTGATTGGGTAGCCCCGGGTCCACACTGGTGGTGTTTCTACTAACAGATTAAAGTATGTGTTAAAATATGATGCACAAAGAGCTGAATTATGCCGAACTACGTGACTTTTGGTAGCACATAACACTTAAAGGATTCTTGTGTCAGAAACTTAGACCTTTTATCAGAAACAGGAGATTTGACATAAAACGGTGATGCCGTGTGATGTACGTACTTAAATGCTGTATCACATTCCAGTATTTTGATATATTTACCATTAGACTGAATGTGTTTGATTTCATCACAGAACATTTGTTTGCTGTCTGTTTAACTCAAGGGAAATAGCAGTTATCGACTTCTTACGGTCATTCTCTCAAAATCCATGACCATAATACTTTTAGGTATTTTTTTTGGCAGGTGGTTCGGGGTTTAGTTTCCCCTTTAAGGACAAGAGCTGGTTCCAAGACCAGTTCTGGCCCTTGGACCATATTTTGCCTTTATACCCTCACTAATGAGTAGTTTCTTCATTAAAATACAGATAAAAGTCTCTCATCAAGCCGCCTGTTTGGATAGTTAAAGCTAAAGGCAACCTAACACAACTAAATTAGTTAGAAACTAAAAGTAAACTTGTCTGTATGCAGACAAACCACTTGTTTAGTTTCCCACAATCTTTCAATTTGGCACATTTCTTTGCTGCAGCAGTTCACCTCTCTCTAAAAGAGGGCATATCATTTATTCTGCTACACTAATTTTAAACATGTGGTTAGTAATCATGTAGCAGCTATAGATTCAAAACAATAAAGGGTGCTGTGTTCTTAGAGAGTAGGCTCACAGTTAATTAACATAACTTTTTTTTGTGTGCTGGTGAAAATATACAGAGGGCCAGTAAGAGCCTGATCCGCTGACCTGGGGTCAGTGTATGTGGACCGGTAGCACTTATGTATGGAAGCTTGTTTCTGCCACTGAAAATATAATGAAAAAAATATGAAATATAATTTAAGCTAGACATCTAGAAAAAGATTCAAGATTTTGTACTTAAAAAACAAACAAACTAAAATTTAATAAAAATCTCCTGTTTGTTTATACGATCGACACATGCAGCCTGAGGAGGTATTGATGCAGCTGTTAGTGAGACTGGGATGCCCACTCAGCTGTGAGTTAGGTGTTTTGATCTGAACTCCTAAAATTTTATCCTTGACAAATAACCTTTAAAATATAATAGTTAAAAAAAAAACCAGACTAAAACAAACAGTGAAACCTAAATAAAACTAAATCTTCTCAAACAATAACTACATACAAACAAACAAACAAACAAACCAAGCCTAAAATCAAAATAGAAAACTGTAATAGTTCTGGTTCTTTTGAGCCAGGACAAACCTTGAATTCTGGGCTGGTGTTTAAAATCACTGCACAATAGTCCAGGAATGAGTGGTATACCGTTTGGCTTGTATTGTCGTCTGGTATTTGGCCCTATCACAGCTATACATCGTTATTCATACCCACTTTTGTTTCAGGAGAACAAAGAAATTTTCACCTGAACTGAAGTCTTTAAGTTTAACAGTTTGGTAGTGCTAACTTGTGTCACAGCCAAAAGAAAAAGCCACTGATGATACAAGGTTTGGTCAAGGTGCATTTTTTTTTCTTCTTTTCGATGGCCAATATACAGTAAATAAATAAGGGGACCAGGTTTCAAGTGTGCAAATATACTGATTATTATGATAAATATTTAAATCTTATTTGGCTTTAAGAAAAGCAGACAATAAGCACAGCAAATGGACATTCAAGCAAAAAAAAAAAGTTTAAACTATAAAAACCTCTATAAGAACAAGAAAGTGAGTTGTCAAGAAGGTTTGGAGATTTTTCAGTTAAAGTGCTGCCATAGGCTTTGTAGTACAACAGAAATGTGAGAAAATTATATGAGAAGATTTAAAAAAACAATCCAAATCTCATGTCAACTTAAGTTGTCGTCTGTGCAGTGTTGCCCTCATACACTCTGATATCACAGCAAAAAGTGAATCAGTCACTAAAAAGTCTGTTAATGTTTATGGACATAAAATGTAAGGACATATCCCCATGGCAACCTTTTTAACCCAAACCAAGTTGTTTTGATAATAATCAATAACGTGCTTTAAATGTATATTAGAAATAATATCTGTCACGTGTATGACTTGAGCCGCG
Organism: Pterophyllum scalare; assembly: GCA_024447675.2. Classification (NCBI taxonomy): domain Eukaryota; kingdom Metazoa; phylum Chordata; class Actinopteri; order Cichliformes; family Cichlidae; genus Pterophyllum; species Pterophyllum scalare. The sequence continues at coordinate 84,936 of JAMQGT020011781.1, forward strand.
GTCTTTGCTGCTTTCCAACCAAAAGTGGGAAATGGTAACTTTGTGTACGTGGACTCAAATCAGTACATATGAGACCACATGCTGAAGGACACAAAATAAGGGTGGGAAATTTGTGTTCAGGAACACAAATTTGGTTGTGACTATTTCACAAACTTTTTTTCATCCAAATTTTACTCTAACCAGTAAAAATACTAGGAAGCTTTAAAAAAAAAACTTGAAAATCAAGACCAACAGTAGCGGTGATGTCTAATGATTCAGTTACCAGTTATTTAATGTAATATCAGTATGATCCAGCTATAGTATAGGCACAAACAAACACAGTTGCTTTACAATAGCTTTGTTGTCAGTTTTTCCTGCATAGGGAAGTTTTTGGCAACCCTCAAAGGTGCCAAAAATCACCATCGTAGCAGTAAAAAAAAAAAAAAAATTTCTATTTTTGTTAATTGGAGTTTAACTTACCAAAGAATAATTGAAACATTCATAAATAATAAGAAAATGCACAGTCTGTCTAAAAAGGTGCCACAGATACATTCACTTTATATACACAATGATTATGCCTCCTCATTATCAGTTTGCTGAGTATGAGTGAGACTGGTGACATAGTTCTGAGTTTTGTTTTTTTGCTCACAGAAAAGCCTAAATTGCCCGAGAACTACACACAGGAGACCTGGCAGAAGCTGAAGGAGGCGGTGGAGGCCATACAGAACAGCACGTCAATCAAATACAATCTAGAGGAGCTCTACCAGGTATCGGTACAGACCTGCTGAATGCCCCCGTCTACAGGCAGCCACTCTGCAATTATCATTTTTCTGACACTTGTGTTTCGCTCCCTTCAGGCTGTGGAAAACCTCTGCTCCCATAAGATCTCTGCCAAGCTGTACAAGCAGCTGAGGGCAGTGTGTGAAGACCATATCAAGGCACAAATTGATCAGTTCAGAGAATATCCTTTCACAGTCTCACCTACTAAATCATATGTAGAAGGTGTTATTATATTGTACTGTAGAACTCTTGAATTAAAGTCCACTATTGCCTTAACTTTGCTCTCACGGATGCCCTGGACAGCGTGCTTTTCCTGAAGAAAATTGACAAGTGCTGGCAGGATCACTGCAGACAAATGGTATGTTTTCTATTGTCAGATCCTTTTAAAAACTACAAAACTTAGCATCAGTTTGTTCTTCGTGTTTCAAAAACAGCATTTTACTGATTCATAAGAGTTGGGAGGGGCTTGTGAATGAAAGCTTAGAAGCAGAGACCAAATATTCTGGCTCTTACATTTCAAGTAGTGCAACTGAAAGACATCTGTCATTAGTCATCCCCCCACCCCCTGCCCTGTAAATAGACTGTTTTGCAAATATCACCATCTTGGATTTTGCATGAGGTTAGTTGTGCAATGCCAGCAAGCAATCAGTCCAGCAGAGTGAGAGAAACACAACAGTGAAGAGTAGATGGACATTTACAACATTGCTGTAATATATTGCAGGTTTCCCACCCCCCACGCTGTTGTGGAAAGTTGAATTGTTACGGGGCGTACAGCTAGCTGGCACAGTCACTGGTTCTTTTGTTGAGGACTTCACACACTTGTGTAATAAAGAAGCTGTTTAAGTGAAAGTGATCAGGTGTTGAAGGAAGTCGGTGTGGTTCTGAAAACGAGCATAACCAGCAGATGAAACTGGGTGAAGTGCAATAATAGTAGCAATTTATATACAGTGGTATGGAGGAGATGCATCTGTGCTAACCAGAGTTTTTCACAGCAACGAGCGAAACAAACCAGGACGAGACGGAGTTCAGATACTAGTGGGCCAAATAATGTAATAATGCACATATTGTGTTAATGCCACAATACAACAGAAAATATCATGTGTGAGTCCAAATTCCAGCCCAGATGGGTATTTAATTCCAGACTAATTTAGAGATAATGATGATAACGTACACATTCAGAGTATTCAACAGCAGTTCAACAGCCATAGTTATCAACAAACTTGTTTGCAGGGTATCCACTAATGCTACTACCACAAACTGCTGTGATCACTCTTAGTTGGTTGTTAACAGCTCTACAACACTGTCACTGTTCCTAACAGGTCTACAATACTGTTACTATTCCTAACAGTAGGAAGGTTGAGAGTCTGATTTTTTATTTTTTTTTTAGATTTATTGGCCCAGGGTTGTAATAACCCATTTTATTGCTCATAGGATTGAAATATAAATCATATTTTAACCTGAAACTCATTTCCCAGGCAGTTTGTGTTACTACCTTAAGAAAACACACATTTATCTGAGTATTTATCGTGACCCAAGTTATTTTTCATGTATATGTGTTTTAAACTTGCTACATATGAGTTATCCATTTGATTTGACCTTTCCTGGTTCAGACTATGCACATAAGCACCATTGGTCTGCTTACAGTTAAGGTAATGAGTATAGAAAATATGTGCACTTCCCGATTCCTGACCAATATCCATACATAGTAATTTAATTCAATTCAATTGTATTTATGTAGCGCCAAATCACAACAACAGTTGCCTCAACAGAACACATGGATAATCAGGTAATTCAAGTCCCAAAGCCAAAAGATCCAACGATCCGTTCTCTGTCTTAAACTGATTTCTGTACCGTTTATTAACTTTTTAACCACCAATAATAAATAAAGCTGCAACATCTGAAGTCATCTGAGCGGAATGATCAATAAAACAACCACTCAGTGCCATGTATCACAAACCTGTCCCGCCTTTTCAATCTGTGGTCTTTTATACAATTATATAAAAATAATACGCTGTCTTTATTTATACTCTGGTGCTATAAAAAAATTTATGATATCCCGTGTAAGTCATACTGCCCTCATGGAGAGAAAGGAGGACATTTTAATAAAGCATTCTCATACTTTAATAAGCTGCAGGCAGCTCCAGCAGTCTGTTACAAACGATAGAGAAATACATCATGTGGCCTCGCATATGTATCCACAAATGGCACAGAACAGTCCATTTCTGTGTTTTTTAACATCTTCTGTAAAAGAAACTGAAGTTTCCAGCTTGGTTCAAAATCAGGGTTATTTCCTCAGAGCCTTATTGCTATCGCCACAGGCTGTGTAGGACTCATCACGATGAAAAATCCTCATATGTAAGATTAGAGGAGATCCTCTGAACATTAAAAATGTGACTAACTGTGTATTATTGCTTCACAGATCATGATTAGAAGTATATTCCTGTTTTTGGATCGCACCTACGTTTTACAAAATTCAATGCTGCCATCAATTTGGTGAGTGATCAGCCATGTCATTGCTTTACCACCGCACTGATCTCTGTTTTATTGTATGTTGACTGGATTGTTGTGGTCTGCAGGGACATGGGCCTGGAGCTCTTCCGGTTCTACATCATCAGCGATCTGAAGGTCCAGAGTAAAACCATCGACGGGATTCTGTTGCTCATCGAGAGGGAGCGAAACGGAGAGGCGATAGACCGCAGTCTGCTGAGGAGCCTGCTGAGCATGCTGTCTGACCTTCAGGTAACAGGCCAACCAGAATAATAATACAAAGCATAGCATTTTAAAGCATAAGTGTGTAAATGTGTGTTTGAAGGCACAGGTTGTTTGGATTTCATCTGTACTACAACAAAAGTCTGTTGTTTGCAATGTTCACCTGCACACTGGTGTGATAAACTGCCCGTTTCCTCTTGACAAATGTTTTTAATGAAACCTGTTTTCTTGACCTCTGGCAGATTTATCAAGACTCCTTTGAGCAGCGGTTTCTGGAGGAAACTAATCGACTGTACGCTGCAGAGGGACAGAGGCTGATGCAGGAGAGAGAGGTGATTTATATAACCTCGTACTCTAGACACGTTCTTCTTTTTGTCATCTTTTATCCATGAATCATTGACCAGCTGACTAAACCAGTCGTTAAAGTGATTAGTCTGGTAACACATTTGAAAATGCTCGACACTTATTCGTAGATTTCTTCTTTTTTTTTAAGCTTTTCTTTGTCACTTTTGATTCTTTAAAGGACAAAACAAGTAACTAATGCCTCCGAAGGAAATGGGAAGGATTCTGGATCTTTTGATGATGTTTAAAAAAAATTGACAAAAACCAAACCATTTAACCACATCCAGAAATGCATCATAGAAGAGGGAAAACACAGACATATCCACAGCTAAAAACCTTTTCCCTGATTAAAGTAAAAAGTCTATAAAACATTCACTTTGCAACTGGCAGCTTAGTTTATGTGCAAATTTACTTTTCTCTTTTTTTAAATCAAGAGGCAACAGCTTAGGGAGTGGGTTTATTTTGGAGATACTGTAGGGATTTCAGAAAAAAGCAAACTTTGCATGTATGCAATTACCAAGTAATACATGGCTCCATGTTCATGAGATCCATTTAATCGAGTCCTTTTAGAGGCCCTTCCTTATAATGTAAAATGGGGAAAGTGCCAAAAATTCTCTGTGCAGGGGGGTGGGGGCGCTTTATATTATTATGTAAGCTTTTGATGGATAGTATTCGTCTGTGTTGGAGAAGAAACATTAGGATCTGTCTAGACTGATGTGTTACAACATGGTGTGAATATCAATTTGTTCTCCTTTTTTAGGTACCAGAATATCTCCATCATGTCAATAAGCGCTTGGAAGAGGAGGCTGACAGGGTAATCACATACCTAGACCAGAGCACACAGTGAGTGTCGGACTGAAGCATCCACTTTGTAAACAAACGGTGACAGAGATTTATGTGTAACCTGTGTTGTTTCCTCCGCTCAGAAAACCGCTTATTGCTACTGTGGAGAAGCAGCTGCTTGGTGAACATCTCACGGCAACCCTGCAAAAAGGTACACAGTTCATACAAACATTTATAATACACATTTGTAAACAAGTTATTGAATTCAGTGGAAAAAAAATATGCCAACTGCCAAAAATAAATTGCCAAAAACCTCCCTTTGGTTGTCTCTTGCATCTCTGTATATGGAAAAAAAGATGTGGTCAGTTCCAAAGCTTGTAATGTGTGTGGATTACTATTGTGGGGGTTCAGGTGGTGTCTACCAATGGGGCAATGAAATTGTGTATATTTGTGCTAACTTTTCCTGCAAACATCTTTTTGTTTTCCAGTGTTTCCTTTTCCTCTTTTTTCTTTTTTTTTTTTTTAAACTTTGCGTCTCGGACATTCTAGCCTATATGTTATAGGGTAATTTGTGGTTAGTTATCACACCCCAAAATCTATTTTCATACACTCCTTGTATCTCATAATCATACACCATCATTTTTACTTAATTTTTTATTTGCACACTACTAAATATTACTTTGTTTTGCCATAATTTTAATCAGTAATGCTCCAGTCACACTGCAGAAAACAGTGGTTGGAGACCACAGTACAACCAAAATTCTTACAACTGTGTGAATTGAACTTGCAGTCTCTTTGGCTTTGATATGGTTGCTTTGACGATGGGACAAGGTCTACGACCACTCCCAGTCAGTTAGTGTCTTCAAAGCAACTTTCATGTGTCTAGGTAAGTGGTTCCCAAACTGTGGGTCGTGAAGGTACTGCAGGTGGGCCACAGTAATAACAAAAATTCAGTTTGACATTACTCACAAGTATGCATAGTTACAGATTTATTTAAATGTATTTATTTATATAAAAAGTGAATTCAAATGGGTATTTTATGATATTACTCATTACGCTGACCTAAATTTAGATGATAATAAGACTGCTATGAGATTGCAATTGAATAGGGTCAAGTTGGCAATTACATGTAATCTGTTTGTAAAATACAGTGATTAACTGTCATATATCAGGGATATAACAAATCTGCTGCCGTGTGCATACACATACAATCACATTCACTAATTACATTCACAGTCTAGCCAGAACCTCATAGATTTGAAATATAAATTCTAATCTGCACAGACTGACTCAGATTGATTGCAACATGTTAAAAATCTGTCTGCATTTATAAATGAGATGGCAGTTATTTGCAAACCTTTGTAAATCTGCCTGAGAGTGATTGCAGTGAATCCAAGTTGGAGCAGTTGGAGACTTGTTGCTTCCCACAAGTGGCTGCATCCGAGAAGTCGAGGGTGTTACACACTTAATCTCTGGATGACTTGCTGGTTGGCACAACTACTTGCAGTCAGTCAATGAATATGGAAAAATTAAAGTTAGCCACAGAGGTTGCTGTATTTTTTCTTTTTTTTCTCTTCTTTTTTTTTTTTTTTGTTTAACCCTTGTGTGACTGTTGAGGAAGTACCTGAGATGTGACTGTCATATTGAGTCCTGAGTGACCTCTGACTGTTGGAAACTTGCAGGGCTGACCAACCTGCTGGATGAGAACAGAATTCAGGATCTGTCGCTCCTCTATCAGCTCTTCAGTCGAGTGCGTGGTGGTGTTCAGGTCCTCCTGCAGCACTGGATAGAGTACATAAAGGTATGACAGCTTTTATGGCAGAGAGAAGACCAAATCATTGAATTGTTTATAATGTCTTGCAAATAACAATTTAGGCTTTTGGAAGTACAATCGTAATCAATCCGGAAAAAGACAAAACCATGGTGCAGGAGTTGCTGGACTTCAAAGATAAAGTGGATCACATCATCGACGTGTGCTTCATGAAGAATGAGAAATTTGTTAATGCTATGAAGGAGGCGTTTGAAACATTTATCAACAAAAGGCCAAATAAACCTGCAGAGCTCATAGGTCAGTACCTAAACATATAATAATAATAATGATAATAATAATGATAACATTGATAATAATAAATATTTCTCTACAGCAAAACATGTGGATTCAAAGCTGAGGGCAGGAAACAAAGAGGCCACAGATGAAGAACTGGAGAAGATGCTGGATAAGATAATGATTATCTTTAGATTTATCTATGGTAATATTTACTATTACATTTGTGTAACCTCAGTACTTTGCCCTTTTTTGGAGATTTTTTTTTTTTTTTTTTTAAATTGTGATACCGTGTTTTCATTGCAGGAAAAGATGTTTTCGAGGCCTTTTACAAAAAGGATCTGGCCAAGAGGTTGCTGGTAGGAAAAAGTGCCTCTGTGGATGCTGAAAAATCAATGCTGTCAAAGCTTAAACACGGTCAGTTTCATCCATCAGTGTCACTTCTGAGCACTTTTACACACACATACACAATGTGAAGGAAATTACTAAAAGGGAATCCTGACAGTGACTGAATATTGACTCAGGACATTTGTTTCTCAGAATGTGGAGCAGCATTCACCAGCAAACTGGAGGGGATGTTCAAGGACATGGAACTTTCTAAAGACATCATGGTGCAGTTCAAACAGGTAACACTGTTATCTCCATTAATAAACTGATATTAAACTCATGTAAAAGATGTTATTTAGACAGATGGCAGCACTACATAAAAAAACCAGTTCATTTCATTGAGGTTTTACCAAAAAGACAAAAATCCTGACTGCAACTAAAGCGTCAGCCTATCTTTGCTTTCCCTGAGGTCTTGAAACATGGACTTGAACATTACACATGTAAATCAGAAAGATATATTTCAAGCGTCAGCATGATATAAAACCTGGGAAGCATTCAGTCTGACAGTAGTGTTCAGTGTTTTGCTACAGTTTCCCAGTTAAGCGACATGTTTCATTGAAAAGGTGTGAGACAGTGCGCAGCTGGCTTTGGTTTCTCATTTGGTGGATGTGTCGAAAATTGCAATCAATCAGCTGGGGTGGATGTGCATATAAACCCTGACATATTTAAAATATACACAATAAAGTTGCTGTCATTGGTGCAAAGCTCAGGTAACATAACAGGGCGTAAAGTAAATAAAGGATTATTTAAGGCCATATACATTTTTGCAGTCTATTACAGTGCAAAGAAACAAAAAGACATCAGTATGAGATTGCATAAAAAATAGCATTTATTGCCATTTGTAATTATGGCAGCAGTGTAGTCCTTTTTGCCAAAAAATGGCTGCTGTCATTCTGCTGATACCTACAAGAACCCGATGACTATTTTTCCATCAGAACAAGGAAAAACATGACATAAACAAAAAGAACACAAAACTTGTCCATCAAAAAGCAAGAACCTTACAAACAGGGCAGAGAGGAGCTGCTGCTTCTGTATTTTTTTTTACAATTTTTTTTTAAACATTTAAGCATACTTCTTTTAACATTACATGCTTCGTTTTCATTGTAATTTGTTGGTGATTATTTCAAGTTTTAAAATATCCTAAATATTATACATCTGCACACAAGATTTTTGTTATGTTTTAGTCAGAAGTAACAAAGGATGAAAAAAACACATTGACAATGATGACTTCATTGTAATTTGTTGTGGATAGAAGTGTTAAACATACTTAAGGTTTATTATTATTATTAGTAGTAGTAGTAGTAGTAGTAGTAGTATTTCTACATAAGAACAAGGCAAGGATTCTCAATTAGTTTTTTTTAACTCCATTATGCATAATAATTAGTGAAAACCCTAATTAATAATTACATCGTGGTACTGTAGAATATCTGACATATATAAAGGAAACAGTGTCGGTATGATAAAGGCAAATAGAGCAATTTAAAATAAAAATATTCCTGTATAAAATATAATACAACCATAAATAAATATACCTGGTTGCAAATAGCTCTATAGCTTAGGTAAAAGTATTGTAAAGTTCAGTACCTCTTCATATAATTATAATTAGTTTGATTTTTATTTTGTTTATTTATTTTATATTTAATTTATATATATATTTTTTAAATAATTAAACACAACTTCAGTACATGAGACAGTTTCCTAAGTTTGTTTGTGGGTAGAAAAACTGGTCTTTGTTTTTCTGTAGTATATGCAGTGCCAAAACATTCCCGGCAACATTGAGCTAACGGTGAACATCCTGACTATGGGTTACTGGCCAACGTATGTTCCAATGGAAGTGCACCTGCCGCCTGAGGTTAGTGCTGAGCAAATACTGAGGTTTTTCAACATGTTTTTAACCATCCAACACACTTTAAACATAGTAAGTGTTGCTATTATCTTTGTCCAGATGGTGCGACTGCAGGAGATCTTCAAGACTTTCTACCTGGGCAAACACAGTGGCAGGAAGCTGCAGTGGCAGTCGACATTAGGCCACTGTGTCTTAAAAGCTGAATTTAAAGAGGTTTTAACTCTTAGAAACTCTAAGAATGATCTGGTGTTATTTGCTCACTCAGTGAGTAAAGTTTAATGTTAATTGAATTGATTTTTCTTACAAAAGGGCAAGAAGGAGCTGCAGGTGTCACTTTTCCAAACCCTTGTGTTACTGATGTTTAATGAGGGAGAGGAGTTCACCCTGGAAGAGATCAAACTGGCAACAGGAATAGGTTTGTATCACCACATCAAAGTGCTTTTTCATGAAGAGATGGCATGCTCTTTATTCAGCCCCACTGATCTTTGTGCCTTTTCACAGAGGACAGTGAGCTACGGCGGACTCTTCAGTCACTTGCATGTGGTAAAGCACGTGTTCTCACCAAAATCCCAAAAAGCAAAGATGTGGAAGACGGGGACAAGTTTTCCTGCAATGATGACTTCAAACACAAGCTCTTCAGGATCAAAATTAACCAGATCCAGATGAAAGAAACCGTATGTTTGTTCTTACAGTAGTTTGCACCTAATTTAACTTTCAGAGATAAAAAAAAAAAAAGATTTTCACTCGTCTCCTTTTCTCAGGTGGAGGAGCAAGCCAGCACTACAGAAAGAGTCTTCCAGGATCGTCAGTACCAGATCGATGCTGCCATTGTGCGGATCATGAAGATGAGGAAGACTCTGAGCCATAATCTCTTGATGTCTGAGGTGTACAGTCAGCTCAAGTTCCCTGTCAAGGTGATAAGCATGACTGAATCTTCTTCTTTCTTTCTTTCTTTTTTTTTTTTTTTTTGCCATCTTTTCCTTTATAACATACAGCAGGTCTACACGGGGTTTGTTAATTGCTGATCTAATAGAAATAAAGACAGCTGAAGAGCTTGAGCTTTTGAACACTGGGCATTACGAGTGTTCACTACTTTCACTTGCCATTTCTGTCTCTCTCCCTTTTCACCTTCTTTGTCTCCTCCATTAAAGGGAGTTTCTTTCGTTCGCTGGGCAGATTTACTAGGGGAGTTACTCAGGTTCTTCCACAGTCCACCATTTTAGATCAAATAGATGGAAAAAGTCATCCGAAAAAACACCAGAACTTAGCCAGGCAGCAGTGACACTGTGATACTCATTGCTGATTTGGTTGAAAAGTTTGCTTGAACATGAAAGGGTTTGACATCAGTGTTCACCACAAAAAGGAAGAAGTGGAGAAAATAGTCAATAAAAAGCACAAATAATGGCTGATGTGGAAAGTTTCCAATGTTTTTAACACTAAGTTTCATTTCACTGCAAAGAGGTTCTTTGTATGTTATCATGTGCGTCCTCCACATACAGGATAAAAGATCCAAAGTCTTGTGAAAAACAAAGTTTTCACAGGGCTAAAGAGTCCCGTGAAAACTTTGTTTTTCACATGACTGTGACATCACCCGTTGGTTTTAAATGCTGCATTTGAAGCTTCAACATTAGTGTTTTGGCCACTCCAGTGTTGTGTTGTTTAATATTGTTTTTTCCTTTGAAGCCATAAGCCACTTCCACATCCTTATTAGTGCTACATAAACATTAAAAAATAAAATAAATAGAATTTCACTCACCAAAACATCTTTGATGCACTGTGCCAAGCCTATAATCGATGATGATGATGATAATAATAGTCCTCCAAGTGGCACCAACAGTGCAGACATGGTGGAGAGACTGAGTTCAGTAACTCAGATCAGCAAAGGTGAAGCCTAGAGGACAACTACTGGCTACAGCTGCATATGTCAGGACACCTGTCGGTCCAAGCAGCCACACCCCTAACTTCAGTATCCAGGTGGATGAGCTATTAAATAAAAAATTCACCCCCGGTTGTTATGAAAGTGAAACTATCCACCGGGGCCCATCTGTTTTTCCTATCAGGTTGTAAATATACTTTTTAATGCTGCAAAGTTGGGCATTTTAAAATGGGAGTCTGTACGGATTGACTTGCTTTTGGAGCTAGCCTCAAGTGGCCCCTAGAGAAACTGCAGTTTCTGGCACTACAGTGTTGGCCTAATTTTTCAGATATGGCGGTTGTGCCGTGGTTGGGAGGAACAAAGCTAAAGCAGCACAAACACAAGCAAGAGTACCCCACAGACTGGTTGTCTCACGTGTTTTTGACCCTCCTGCCACATGTAGATGATGGTCTCCAAAGCCCTGTGTGCAGTCCAAGTCCATGCCATTTCCTTGGACAAAAAGTAAACATGATAGGTCACCTTTAAGACAGGTCTACAGGAAAAATCTGAAACCTGCTTGTATAGAGGGTGTTTTATATTTTAAATTAGTGGTAAATCAGCTTTTTCACATTTGTGTTTTCTGTCATACACCCCAGAATATGAAAATAACTAGAAATACTTGCATGTTTGTCTCTCTTTTTGTTTTTTCTTTCTTTTTTTAAACTCATGCCTCCTCTCTGTCCTCCCCTCTCAGCCTGCTGACTTAAAGAAGAGGATAGAGTCTCTTATTGACAGGGACTACATGGAGCGTGACAAGGAGAACTCCAACCAGTACAACTATGTGGCTTAGAGCAAGGAAAACAGATGCAGGTGGTCCAGTCAGGATGGAAGCTGTTCTGAGTGCTCGGTCTCTAAATCATCTGCTCCAATGGATGTTAACCATTATCATCTTCAACCCAGCGACCGACAACTGAATGGCTATTGCTCCACAGGGTTTTTTGTAGGGGTCTTGTGATCCTGTGGACTGCATGCCTATTGAAAAGAGAATATTGTCCATATTTGTCAGTGCCTCTGAGAGAGCTGGGACAAAGAAGACAAGCAGATATTGTTCAGTTTGCTCTTTTTTTAAAAAAAAAAAAAAAAAAGGAGAGGAAAAGTATTTATTTTCAAACTTAGATTCTTCTTTGTCCATGGTTTGAATCAATATGCTCTTTGTTATCAATTCACTTTTTTTTTTTTCCTTTTTGTTCATCCAGTATCCCAAGCAAATGCTAACACACCTAACAATGCTCTAAGTGTACCACATGTTGGAGAGAAAAAAAGGATAAAAAAAATTAAACTGATGCTTGTTTCTTCTGTCAGTGTCAAAAGTGGGACTAACATTCAAAGTAGGGAATTGGGAATTTGGGGAATTTCTGTGGCAAATGTGTGATCCTGCGGCAGCAAAGTTTTACAGTTTCAAGGCCGTGTAGCCCAGTGATAGAGCAATGTTTGTAATCACACAAAATGTGCCAAAAGAATGGAGCATTTCTTCTTGTTATAGAGTATAATGAAGCTGCTAAGGCAGTCCACTTGTATAAGTAAACACATTTAAATTTGTCTTTTGCTTTTTCTTTGAAGGTCATTTTTGTACATGCACCACAAAACATTTTAAATAATCTGATGTGGCAGTCCACTACGTGTTTGGTTTTTGTTAACCCTTACTAAAAGCACAATACAATGAGAGTCCACATTCAGTCTTGTTACTACACACATACTCTACTTTTTTCCCCCTTTTAAGTCTCCTTGTGGGGCTAGCTGAAAAGTGGGTGGAAAATGCCTCAACACATGAGGAAGACTTTGATTGATCAAACATGCCATTGTTTGTATGAGTCTGTTAGATTGCTTCAGATTAAAGTAACTGTTTCAGTGGGTTATTTCATGTTCAGTCACTGGTTTTCAAACATATTTAATTATATTTTATGGTGACCAAATTCCAGCAACCTCAATGTGGGACAAGGTACTAAACACACTATAGCAGTTTTCCCACCTTCTTGTAAACTTAAATGGAAGCTAAAGTTTGTTTTTGTGTTATAATCTTCAATATTCCCATTTTCTATATTTTTGATTCACTATTACAATAACTGTTCTCCATCAATCTTTTTTTTTTTGTTGAGACCTACAGTACTGTGGAAAATTCTTAATCCACCCTTCATTTCTTTATATTTTGCTAGGAAAATGGGAAAGAAGTGCATCAGTTTATTGAAACATTTGCAAACGTGCATGGAAATGCAGTAAAGAAGTCAAAAACAGATTCTAACAAGGACATTCAGAGCTCCTCCTCCTCTTCTTCTTGGGGTTTTACCGACAGTTAGCAAATCCAACGCTCTTCTTTGGATGTTGGCTGCCTTTTGTTCTGTTCTCTGTCAAGATGATCCCACACTGCTTTAGTATTGTTCGGACTGGGCTCTGGGGAGGCCAATTCATGACTGATAGTGTTCAACTGTATGTTTTTCTATCCAGGTATGTTGTTGCTGCATTGGCAGTGTCTTTAGGATTATTGTCATGCTGAAAAATAAACCCAATAAATAAACCAAATTTGAAAAGATCCCCAACACCACTGGCTGAAATGAAGCCCCAAACATGACCACCTCCACCATGTTTCAGGTGGCTATAGGTACTCTTTGACCCCTGTACATACTGATGACAATTTGAACCAAAGATTTTAAATTTTGAATTCATCACTGCATAAGACCTGTTGCCACTGATTTTTCAGCTTAGTCCTTGTGTAGTTTGGCATACCTCAGCTTCTTCTCCCTGTTCCCCTTCCTTAAAAAGGTTCTTGACAGCGATGCTTTCACTGAGATTATTTCTGATGAGACTTCAGCAAACAATAAATGGATCAGCTCCATCTCTCAGGTCCTGTGTCAGGTCTTTGCTGGAATTTTTCCTATTTCTTAAGGGTGACCTTCAGATACTGTTCATCTGGTGTAGATGGGGTGTTTTTTAAGCCTGCCACATCTTTGTCCTCCACTTGTCCGATTTCCTCAAAATTTTTAAGGACACGGCACAACATGCTGAAATATGCCATGCTTTTGGCTAATAGTCTCTGGGAATCACCTTATTGATGCAAAAATACGATTTTATTTTTGTCAAACTGTGTTATCTTTGCCATTTTCCATACATTTCTATTTTCAGCTAAAGAAATGGGAGCAATTTATGTTCTTTTGCAACAGACTGCTAGTAACAAAGTACGTAAACTAAAATTGTTCTTTGTTGTCCGATATGTGTAGACACAACACTGGTTCATCCCTTTGAGTTAGGTGTCTTTTTATGCTTGAATGATTCATAGGACAGTTTTAAGTGGCTTAACAAACCAAAAAAAAAAAAAAAACATTTCTCTGAAAATGGTCAGGTACAAGGACTGGACTAAAAATGAGTGAAAAGCAGCCAATGTCCACATAAAAAACTTAAGAAGGCCTGGAGAACTAATTACAAGATAGTCTGGAAGCAAAACATAAATATATGAAGGGTTGCGCAAAACATCTGCACAGCACGGTATATCTTATGAGACTTTACTTTTGTAAATTAAGAGTCCAGTCACCCTAATTGTCATAGTTTGAAAATCGTTAGTATTTTATGAGAAGCAAACACTTAGCTTCTAACGAGCCTGAAAATGCACGCAGAGAACTAATTAGCCCCAATAAGGGAGGTTTAAAAGAGGGCTGCGGTCCACACCTCTTCCAGGGCTGGCACGTCGGTGCCTGTCATATGACTGTCATTTCCTGGTATAGTCGGTAGAGGCTGAGCTGCATCCAAACACCGCTGACTGAGCGTCTCTGTCGGTTGTTTTCATTTTTCTCTCCAGTGACTCCAGCAAATCCACCGAGCGACGATGCCCCGCTGTGTTTTACTTCTGGTGCTTGGAATCGGTACGTAGCTTTGGAATTTGCTGAAAGTGAAGATGGGGAGAGAAAAGAAATCGCAGTCTGTTTCTGAGAAGTGGCGTGATTAAACTTCTGGGATACACGCCGGGCCTGGCGCTTCAGGGCTAAAGCTCATTGCTGTTCTGGGGAAAAGAAATAAACAGCATTAAACACAGTAGAGAGGTGTTTAATTATATATGAATAAAACTGTTTGCTTAGAGTGAGGATAAAGTACAGGCCTTTAGCAGTCCAGTCGTGATGGTTAGCTGTCGTAGCTTTGTGGCTAATTGTTACATACGTCAACACAAAACTGAAGCGCAGCCAAACGGTCGCATGTAGCTTTAAAATAAATAAATCCCTATATAGCTGCTGCTTGTCTTTATTACCTACAAGCAAACAAAAAATAACCATTTATATCTAAAATGCGAAGTAACTGTTAGGTTAATTTTACAGCTAATGTTTCGGACAAGTAACGCTAGTATCTGATGGCTTAGCGGTTAGATAACACCAGCTCTAAATGCGAAAGTTCCAGTTAATCATGAAGCCTAAACCCATCGGAGTCCTGTCCGCTGCTAGATAACCAGGCTGAGGTTACGAGGGCAGAATAATGTATTAGAAAGTGCGACATTAAACGAAGTATGGGTGCACTAGTTGGCGTTAGCCTATTTTTTTTCTTTGACAGGTTACTGGAAATTAGCACGTGACCGTGCAGCTGGAATGCTTTACCATTGAGCCAAAGTGAAGTAGCACAAAAAGATAAGCTAAATTACAGATTAGCGATAGCAGTTAACCCGGATTATTAGAGACTTTGGTTTCAGGTGCACATTTGAAGTGAGACTGAGTGGAAATAACTTATAATTGACTTTTAGTTATCTGATTTCTGGGAAGTTATCTGTTGCAGTGGCACGAAAATATGCCACCTTTTAGGGAATCTTTCAGCTGTGTTGTAACTGTTAAGGACTTTTTCAGCTGAGGTTATCTCTGCTTGTCTGTAGTGAGACTTCATATTTTGAGACTTGTGGACTTCCAGGGTTTGTTACATTACCTGGAGACCTGAGACAATGACAAAGCATACTGTTAAAACCATATAGTTGGTTTATAAGTGGCCTTTGTCCCGTGTTAAATTGTACACTTTGCTTGGCCAGTGTATCTTGAACAGTGTACTTTGCTTTAAATTGTCAGTTATTTAATAGAAAAGTGCGGGGAGAAGTTTATTGAAACATTTGCAATCATAAAAATACAGTAAAGAAGGCAAAAGGGATTCTAACGTTTCACCAAACTTGGTCAGTATTTGGTATGAACACCTTTTTATATAGATCAGGTGAGATTTCTTGAAGACTACATAAGGAAATTACAAGAACAGTTCTCCAGCCTTCTTGAAGGAAACTTGGATTCATCACTTTATACCTGCTGACACTGACTTTCAGTCCAGTTCTGTTTAAGAGTGGCTTTTTGACAGCCACCATTCCACTGAGACTATTTCTGCTGTTCAGCAAATGGGTGGATCAGCTGAAGGTCCTGTGTCAAATCTTTTCTCCATTTGTCCAGTTTCCTCAAACTTTTTACAGTCACACTGCACATGTGCCAAATCTTCAGCTACTAAGTCTTTAGAAATCACTGAACTGAGGAGTGAAAAAAGGAGCCAATGTCCAAAGGAAAACTTCATAGGACCTTCAGAAGGCCTAGAAAATGAATGCTCAAAACCAGTTTGTGTAATATTGAAAAGTCCAGGACTCTGTTTTGGTCTAGACTTGCAGGAACTGAGACTTTTAGACAAATACTGACACTTCTGTTCACTCTATGGTGGGGGGTGGGGGGAAATGGGTAAAAATATAACTTCTAGGCTGTAGTTGAATATTCGATTTACTTTTGGAGAGTTTGTAACTAAGCAGTGAAAATAAAAGCCTATTGATAACGGTAAAAGTTCAGTTGGTTCCTTAACAGATTCTTCCTGTGTGTTTCCAATTCCAGCCTTGCTAGTAATGCTAAATTTTTTAAATCTGTGGAAAGAGCATATTTGCAGAAGTAACTTAAGGTGTGTTTTGTTTTTGAACCAAAGCCTTAACCTTGCATATCTTTATGACTTCAGCATCCTTGCTTGGGTGCCCCTTTACATAGCTGTGGTTCTCTGGTGGTGATGCATATATTGACGACCACTCAGTCATCAAGTGAATAACTCTCTGGTCTCAAGTTCTAAGTGTTTTTTTTTTCCTTTTTTTTTCCTTTAGTATTTTCTGTAAGCATAACACTCTGCTTCCTGGTTACACCAACACCTATGAATGGTCATGTGATAAGTGTTTGCAGGCAAACTGGTATTGGACATTGTTTTCACCTCTTAAAATATAGTAAAATGAAGGTATATTGAGCTTGTAGCTTGAGACTGAGTGACTTCTACATAATTTAGCCTACCTGTTTGTCAGCTACTTTCTAAATGATAAAATGTCATGATTTCCATTTGTTATGACTACACTTCCAGAAACTTTTTTTTTCTCTCCAGTATTCCAGCTATCAAATGGCATTGAGTTCAATGTCACACAAGATGGAAAGTTATGCCTCTATGCCAATCTAAAGCTCGAGTTCTCAGTTGACTATGAAGATCTTGACGGTGAGGTGGGTGTTTTTTGTCCTAGCCATGTGAGCATGATTGATCCTCCTTAGTGTATATTTAGCACAGCAGTTTACAACAGTCCTTATGAAATGCTATGCTAATGTATGAAAGCAGTAAGACCATGTCAACAGTGACAGTGGAACCCACGATCGTGTGAAAAGGCAAATGTGGGAGTCACTAAAACGAGCAGATTCTTGCTATTCAGCATTTTAGTTGGTGTTTTCCTGCCTGGATATCCTGCTATTGCAGGGTCCTGTGTTACTTGTAAGTTCTTGCAGTAAGAAATTCACAAATGGAATTCTTCTTGGTAATCTTTGAAAGTTAATGGGATGTTTAATTATTTTTGCTCTATTAAAATCCAAAAATCTAATCTGCATATCCACATGTTATACTCTTCCCCATTAACATAATCCTTTTTACTTTAATAAGAAAAAAAGTAGTTTTAGCTAAGTTTTTTTTTTTAACAATGTAAGTAGATTCACACTGAGGTCATTTTAGTTAACTGAAACTAAGACTAGGTGTGAAATTAACTGAAATATTGTACATACTAAAAATTGAATGGGTATTCTTTTAGTTATTGGTGATTTGGCAATATGCTGCTAGTGTTAAACCTCATTTTAATCACCAACTATTTAAAAACCAAAAGAAACCTGGGTGGTCAAATTTAGTATTTACAGTGCAGTGGAAATGTTTTGTTTTTTGAGAAATTAGTGATTGGTTTGTTTTTTGTTTGTTTTTTTAAAGATTGAAAGTTAATACTTTACCAACAGTGTAGCCAACAGCATACTTCTGGCTCTGCAAAGTGAAGCAGTCACAAAATGCCTTAAACCTGCATTCTTTCTAATGGACAGCAGGGAGTGCCTTATCTAGCTGTAAATATTTTTGGATAGAATTGAGAACAGCTCCCCAACTCTGACATCAGGAAACACTTTCCTGATGACGACTTGGTTTTTATTAGTCTCAAATGAGGCTAATCATCTGGTGCACTTACTGGTGGTGCTGAGATGACCATCTCTTATACTGTTTGTGCTTGCCCCTTTGCTTGTTTAACAGCTGGTGGTTTTGTATAAACTAAAACTTATTGTTGCAGCTGTCCGAAGAACTTAAGTCAAGTGTGTTAAGACTAACCTCAAACTTGTATGATCAGTTACTCTGCCTTTTTTTTTTTTTTTCCAGACTCAGACAGCGGTGTTTCCACTTCCTGATGATGCCAAAGCAGATGACAGTACATGTGGTGAGACACAATCAGTGCTGAAGCTTAATTTTGGAGAGGGAAACTCCTGGATTATGACCTTCTCCAAAACTGGAGAAAGTTACCAGGCTGACATGATCAACTTTACCTACAATCTTGGCGATCCCGTCTACTTCCCAAACACTAAATCAGAGGGTAACTTCTACATTTCTTGGTGCTGATTAAAAATGGACCTCAGTGACCGATATTACTGATGTCATTTTTGGGTTTCTTTTTAGAGCCTGTAACTGTGACAAAAATGCCTACAATTACAAATGTAGGTGTGGACACTAGCTACTCGTGCAAAAGTGAAGAGCTGAAAGGTGGTGCTGTCAGCATGACTCTGTCAGATGTGCTTATGCAGGCTTTCATCAGTGATGGCGTTATGAGTGACTCAAGTAAGTGCATGTGCAGTGACACGGCTCATCCTGGCTATAGTGTTTCTCACGTTTCGGTTTACAATCTTTTGTTTTTCCTCTCACAGTAACCGGCTGTGCTGCAGATCAGTCTGTCGTTACATATACGACTGTCCCAACCACTACGACTGCACCCAATACCACCGCCCCGACGACTGTCCCCACCACTGCGCCCAATACCACCACTGTGACTACCCCTAAGACTACCCCGACCACTGCGCCCAATACCACCACTGTGACTACCCCTAAGACTACCCCGACCACTGCGCCCAATACCACCACTGTGACTACCCCGACCACTGCGCCCAATACCACCCACTATGACTACCCCTAAGACTACCCCTGTTACCACCCCAGTCCCCACCCTCCCCATACCCACTACTGGGAACTACAGCATCAAAGTTGATGAGAACAGCACAGCCTGTCTGTTGGCCAACTTTGGCCTGCGGATTGCTATTAAGCAGGGAGAGGTACGTTTCATATAATCAAAATTATAATAATGCAGTTCTATGGACTTAAAAAAAAAAAATTGGCCCAATGAGCCTTCTCAGTCCTTTATTGACTTTGCTTCTCTTCTGGCTGGCTTAGAAATTATTGGACATGAACTTTGATCCCAGCGGGGCCAGTGTCTCTGGATGATGTGGCGTCAACAGCAGTGAGCTTGTCTTGAAATCTAAAGAAATGACCATCAATTTCACCTTCACCAGTGTAAGTCCCTGTCAGTGAAATCATTTGTTCATGTAGGGTTTTTTTTTTGTCAAACTTACTTTCAATGAGCACACTACATACACTTCTACATCTCAGAACCTGTTTTACAGTCCTACTTTAATTTGACAACTCAGTACCTGTGTGAAAAACCAAAAGACCTCATGGTATAATTCCCTATACCAGGGGTCTGCAACCTTTAACACTCAAAGCCATTTGGACCCGGTTTCGACAAAACACTGAGCCGCAAATACTACCGGTAGCTGCTTCCGCGAGTGACTCCTATATTGAGAGGAAAAATTTTAAAATTTCAAGATCAGAATGTTCCAATTTAGAACTACAGCAAAAACGAACTGACAAAATAAAATGCACTTCAGTTGGATACTTACAATTTACTTCCCCAAGCTGCATGTGGCTCTGGAGCTACAGGTTGCCAATCCCTGGCCTATACTGTGTAGTCTTCTACATTTTAAGACACTGCATTATTTTCCACTGCTCCTTGTGACCCTGAGAAGCAGTAGTCTTACTCCAGACACCAGCCAGCTCTTCCAGGGGGACATTAAGGTGCTCCAGTGTGTCCTAGGTCTGCTTCAGGATCTCTGCCTGGTTGGCCATCCAAACCACCTCCCCTAGGAGGTGTCAAGGATGCATTACAGGCAGCTGCTCACTACTTCGACTGGCTCATTTCAAGCCCCTCACCCTGTCTGAGGCTGAGCCCAGACACCATTGAGAAGGAGGTCATATGTCCTCTTTACAGCTTCATAAAATCTTGCTAGTTGTAGCTTTTCAGTTCAGCAGCTTCGTGTCTCTGTTCATGTGGATTCAAAGTCATGACAGTTTGAAACATTTAACTATTTAACTTTATTTGTCTCTAAAAAGGCCTCCTTATATTTAGCAAATGGAATAGAATGTCTGTCATTATACAGAATGTACAATGAGATTGGAGGGCCATTCCTGTTCAGTGCCCCTGAAGAAGGGTTTAGTCAGTCTTTTGGGGGGTTTTTTTCTTGTACTGCTGTTACCTTGTAAGCCTGTCTTGTTTTGATGTGTTCGTCATACCAAACAGCACATGGTTACAACTGTTGTCACCAAGATAATTGAGGACAATGGCTTTTAGAACACTTAGAAGAAAGTGGTAAGGCTTAAAGTGATTGTGGATGTTATAAAATTGAGGTAAAACACAATATATGTAACACAATCATTATGTTAAAATTAGCATTGTAATGCTGTTTGACTCCAGAATCATAACTTTGTCCCCCCATAACTTGGCTCTACCAGTCTCTCCTTGTATCTGTGGTTGAACTTGTGAAGAGATGCTGCATCATGGTTATATAACACTACATAACTTCATGTTTTCTTTCTTCCTCTCTTGGTCTGAAGTGCTCACTAACAATCACTCATTATCCAACAACAGAAGCAAAGTATTTTAAATCTCACTGTTGGTGACCAGTATTTAAGAGCTTTTGGGAAATGTCGTGTGTTTTTTTTTTTTTTTTTAATATAAATATAGCCTTCAGTTTCCCATTTTCTGTTTCTAAACTTTTACAGGACACAAAGAAATTCCGTCTACATGCGCTCAATGTCACCTTGACCTCTGGTAACTGAAGCAATTGTATATCCACACATACCAGGCACTGCACTGAGAAGACTGCTAACTCTGTAATGCCTGTTTCTCTGAAGGTCTGTCTGGGGAGAACGCCAACCTCAGTCTGTGGGAGGCATCTGTTGGCAGCTCCTACATGTGTAACAAGGAGCAGACCTTCAACATCACTGAGACACTTGCCATCAGACACCTTCAGCCTGCATCTGCAACCCTTTGGTGTGCAGAAAGGTGTTTTCAGTACAGGTAGGTTATTCTTTAAATCTCTAGTCACCTGCACTGATGGTGGCTGTCTTCACTGGGGAGAAGGGGAGTGGTAGGGTGTTTTAATGGCTTAAGTGTCAGTTAAAGGGTTGGTATTTAGGGCAGACATTTTAAACAAATCTACTTGGTGTTAGAACTACTCATGTCATCCAGTCCCTCATAACTGTTCAGTTGTAGATTTGTGGTGATAGCTGTACCTGGTGGAGTTTGAACCTGGACTTCATTTTCTTTGTGTTCTCAGCAGTATAATCTAATTTCACTCTTTCCTATAGTCCAGTGTTGGGTAGTGATTTGGTTTGAAATCTTTTAGTCTCTAGCAAACAGATTAAGTGCTTTAGATAAAAACAAGACAATGACATTAAGTTGTCTTGCATGAGCTTTTTTTTTTAAGTTGATGACTAAGGAGAGCATATGGCAAATATTATGGTTCTTTGGTAGTGCAAAAGATGACTTGGGTTTTCTGAGGTAGCGCTTTGCTTCTGGTGACTGGCATCAGATTTTTGTTGAAATAATTTGAAGCTGTGGAAAGTCTCCCAGCAGCCTTAACACTTAAACACAATTATCCTGTTAAATTAAAACTGTATTACAGATGTTCACTGCCTACTAGCCACTAAATGATAACAAATGGCTAATATGGTTGTTGTGATACTGTTAATTGAATGGCATGTGTATGTGTTGGCCAAAAACACTTAAGTGTCTAATACTTGAATGTTTAAATATCAAATCTTGGTGCCACCAGAATTTTATTTTTATTTTTTTACATGCAACTGGTTTACTAACACGACTGAAGGAAGCTGTGCTGTAATGACTAAAGTTCATGAAAACAAGGTCTGGGTCATCCACCTAATTAAATTTCCACAATTGCTTCAAAGTACAGAGTTGAAAGCAGGGAGATTTTGGTGTTTGAAGACTCCAGATAATCTGAACTGTTGTCCTGCTGCTTCACTTGTGCATCTCGGGATGTTTAATCAGAAACTTACTGTTCCGTTTGCTGACTGACTTTCTCTTTATCTGCAGCCCAAGAATGTTCATTGGACGACACCAGCATCTTAGTCCCAATCATTGTTGGCGCGGCGCTGGCTGGCTTGATTCTCATTGTAGTGATTGCTTATGTGATTGGTCGAAGAAAGACTTACGTTGGATATCAGACCCTTTAAATCCAGATTGCAGTCAATCCTGTGATGTGATTGGGGGGTTCCCAAGCCTGGTCCTGGGCATCATGTTCAAATATCCAGGAGATGGTCTAAAATGAAGTCTCTGCAGTTTTGTACAATATGTGTGGGAGGACAAAGATTTTTGTCTTATCAGAGCTGCTGCTGATTAAGGCATAAATTTTTAACTTAAAGATGCAGGATTTGCTGTCAAGGACCAAACTTGTCTACCCCCCAGTGTTTTTTCTTTTTTCTTCTCCCCCCCCCCGAATGTCCTTGCCTTTTGTGTTGTGCTTTTTGTTAATGGCCAAGTGCAAGATCTACAAAGCAGTTCTCTAAAATTTGGATTACTTGTCACAGATGAAATGTCTACAATTTACCAAAAACCTGGACATCATTTTCCACATTTCTAGCATAAAATGTGACTAAGTCTCTAGCTGTGGGATCCTGCACTTGCTCAGCAGACATTCCCTTTGTTTAATTTGTCAATATAAAAATGCATATTTATAATTTTCATCCCTTAACAATTGAAGTTTCCAAATTATTGCAGTGTCTTTTTTTTCTCTCCCAAATCAAGACTCAAGCTTTCTTTTTGTTGATGTTCACTAACAAATGTCTGCTCCATTTGGAAAGCTGTAGAGAAATGTACCTTAGCCCATGTTTGCCTCTGTAGAGCAGGAGAAACATTGGATATGTCCTGATTATGTGGCTCCAGTCGTGGCGTTGGAACATGTTGAGCCGTAAAGGCACATGTGGCGCTAATGACTGACAGTGGCACATTTACAGTAAATTGTAAAAAACCTTCAACAATAAAACCATTGTTGGTGGTATTGAATTTGCACATGCTCTGTTCAGGTAAAAACTGAAGGTTGGTTTTGTGTTTGGTGTTCGTTTTTTTTTTCTCCCCCCCACTTTGGCATTAAGTTTTGAAAGGGATCATACTATTATGTACATATTCACTTTAAGCACAGATGATTCTGAAATTAGGATATTTACATGTAAATGCACTAAAATGCTCTATATTTTTAACTGTCACATGATCTCCTGTTTAAAAAAAAGAGAGAAATCTAGGCTTTGGCCTGAGCTCTGAGGGCTATGGCTGCTCCAGAATTAGTGGGTCTTAAAGCCTCTAAAACATAGATTTCAGAGCTCTGCATCTTTAAATCTTGTTCACTGAACAAGATTAAGACAAAACTAGCACAGGAATAGTTTGCCATGTTGGGGAAACTTGAGATCTCTATAGCTCTAACACATTCATGTTTAATCGGTGCTTCAAAGTCGGTCTGTTTTCCAAAATGCCAAACTGTTCCTGTAAAGTTTCAGCTTTTCTGTCCCTTTAGAACCTTAAGCTGTGGTTTCATCAGATTTTTTTCTAACAGTGTAAACAACCACAACTGCCAGAATAATGGTGTTGACATTAAATTTAAGAGGCTGAAAGCAGGTTTTCAGGCTCTTTAAGTCAGGGAGTTGCTGAAGTGGCGTTGGGGATGGCAGGCCACAGGATGTCTGTAATGATGGCGCCTGTGTGACACAGTAGCTGTATATTCAGAGTGCTGTGTACGGTTTGCTCATTGCAGCCAGGAATTGCATTTTTGAAGTAGTTTATAAAATTTGTGCTTCCCAGGTCACTGTACATGTGTATCGTTAATGGCGCTTGAATAAGAGCTTTGACTTTTGCTTGTGATGTTTGTATTTCAGCTTTGTACAAGTTGCCTTAATGATCAAGATGGTTTTGCAGCATAAACACTTCTATCAATAAATCTAACAGCTTTGCTCATTTAAACTGTTTTGTGCATTCAGTAACTCACTGCTTACTTGCTGCATGATTTGGCTCCTTATTTAATTCCCCTCCACTCGTGCAGAAGATTACACACATGGAAAGGGAATCTGTGCTGCAAGACGATCTCGGTTAATGTGGATACAACTGACTGCTGATTTCATCTGCCTTATCATGCTGTTAGCTATAATAAATTGGATTTCAAATTGTCAGTGGCGCTTTTTAGTGTTTTCTATGGAAATAAAAAAATGCTGTTGACCCACTTGAGTAAATGTTTGATTTAGATACCAGGAAATTTTCCTTATCAGACTACTTCTCTCTTTCAGCTTTCCTTGCAGTAACATACATTTTTTGTCTTTTGTTAAGCCTGAGACATTCACCTCTCTGCTCTCTTCACTTCTATCTAGCTGAGGAATGCCAGGCTGATGGGGAGAGCTTCCTTGTTCCCATAGCTGTTGGAGTTGCCCTGCTTGTTCTCATTCTTATTGTTCTGCTGGCCTATTTCATCGGGAGAAAGAAAAACATGTCCACCGGCTACGAGTCTTTCTAATTCTTCATTCAGCGCTTTCTGCTACACACTGGAGAGTTGCTTCCTCTGACTAATTGTGAAAAATTGCCATTATGTTTTGTATTGCTGTGTCTTTCGTGCTGAGAGGTGTTCAGAGGCCGGCTTGTCTTGCTGAGAGCTGGATTGATGCCGTTCTGTCTGTAATTTTGAAGCTGCAGCTTAGCCTCGCATAAAGACTGGAAACAGCAACTCTGCGTCTTTACAGATTTAACAGAAATCTGTATAACAGCACGTCCAAAGCATACTTCAGCTGTTATATCACACTCTCATACCCTAAACTTTTCTACACATCACTTGACACAGCCAGCTCCTGTTCACTTGCTAAAAAAGGGCAAGTGGCAGTCATATTCTGTCTGCCTGCTACACCCAGGCAGCTCCATCATGGCCTAAATCACATGGAGAGTTTCCAATAGTGCATATAAAGTATTCATTTCCTGCAAGAAATTAATTAAAGAATGTGTTAAATCCCTTGTTTATGCCACACAAATTAAGTAGAATAAATAAATTTGAGGAACTATATTTCTTTAGGTACCGTAAAATTCTGGATTCCTACACATGAATGGAAACATTTGTATTAAAAATCTTGTCATTTAAAGAATTTTACTTTGTGGGGGGGGTGCTTTTTTTTTCTCTCCTGTTTAGTCCACAGGTTGTATTAACACTATCCACATTAACCTGATGAATTTAATGTTGAGCTGATTTTAAAGATGCTGACATGACCAGTTTCCAGTGTTTATGCTAAGCTGTGCTGACCAGCTTTTTATCAGCAGGCCTAAGGGAGGTATTGATTTGGTTTGGTAAGAAGGCCTTTTGGTGCATTTTCTAAAAGTCCAAACATGTACTGCGTTTTCTTTAATAATTACTCACCTGAATTGATATTTTGTGTGTGTGCTTTGTGGTATTTAACTATCCTTCCCTATAATCGACACTACAGTTATGTTGCCGATTCCACTTTCTGGTCTAGTCTCGCTGCTTTTTTTCCTGCTTTTCTAACCCAAACACCTACTTTTTTTCTCTCTCTTCCTGCTGAAGCACTAACCTGCCCTTTCTGTGTCTCTCTTTCTGTCAGCTGAAGAGTGCTTCCTGGATTCTGATTTGAGCTTTTTGGTTCCCATCGCAGTGGGCGTGGCACTCAGCTTCCTAATCATCCTTGTGCTTATCTCTTACCTGATTGGTCGGAGGAAGAGTCGCACTGGCTACCAGTCCGTATAATTCAACCCAGCTGCTTCTCCTGCCCCTCACTGCTCTTAAAAAAAAAAAAAAAAAATTTAAAAAACCTTCCCAGCACTCTCCTGCCCAGATTTATGCTCTTTTGTTTCCCATGAGGCAGCGTCTTCCTAAAAATAACCTTTCAGCTTATTTCGCAAACCCTGTTTCAAATTTATCCCCACTGTTTTGCTTTGATGCCAGTGACTGAATTGAGTTCCAAAACATTTATGATCGATATTGCATCGTTCGATTATAGATTGCATGTTTTAAAAGTTAAATTTATGGCTGTGATTAGCCTACCACTTCCTCCTCCCTTCCCTCCCGCCAACCCAGAGAGGCTTTTTGCTCTGTTTCTGTGCTGTATAATAGTATATGTGTAAATTACTCTTGTATAGGATGAATGGCACTGATTTTTGATGACATGAATGTACAAGCAAGCTAATAGAACCACTGTCATTCATTTCCCAGTAAGTCTATAAACTCCATGTATCATGAATCTCTACCTGATGCACACACAGGGTCAGTTAATTGTAGCTTGATTAAAGGGATGATAACAAGACACTTAACCAGCATTGGGACCAGCTTTGTTTAGTGTTTTGTTTTTGTTTTAATTGAGATGTTCAGTTTTTGTCACTCATGGTAGGACGACTTTATGTTCCTGAAATGTACATTTGTTTACACGTGACTACTTGGTCAGCTTATCATGGTGGTGTTCCCTTGTAACTTTGTGATATTTCAAAAACACACAGTAGACTCAGGCCTACACTGATCACCAGGATCAAACTGCACACTACCCCCTCCGTGTGATAGTACACTAATGAGAAGTTCAGGTGTGAAGATGGCGTTTCCTCAAGTCGCACCGTTTCGTTCATGTGATCCTGAGCGTCTGGTCGCTCCCTGACAGTTTCGTGCCTTTCTGTTGCGCACCTCTCGAGTTGCTTGCTTGAAGCTTGTCTCCGTCTGATGAAGAATGTGAATGTGATGAGCTTGTTTGACATAAGTGGGGAAACAAATAAAGTTTCGTTCTTGTTTTGTATCACTGTCACTCTTCTTTCAGTTTCTACTTTACTTGTGAAGGTGCAGACCGAGACAGAAAATTCTTGTCCTACATCTGATGTCTTCATGTCCAAAGCAGGATGATCTCTTAATAAAGTGATCAGTAATAACCTTTATTTAAAATGTGCAGCAGTAATATTGACAGAACATTGTTCTTGCATTTTTAAAGCATGTTACAGGGTAGATTCAAACATTTAGTTAGAGGCCATCCCAGCTGCCCTTGTGTACAACCTGGGTGGGTTGGGAGTCCAATGCTCGGATAATACACAGATACAGACAGTAATTCACAGCCATTTTAAAATCGCCAGTTAACCCAAAAGATGTAAGAGGCAGCCAGGAACCTTGTTCCTGTGAGGCAACAGTGGTTAAAGTCCTAAATTGACCATGTTTACTCTCTGGCAATGTACAGTGTACCATCAATATTATCACCAAAGTTGATTGTGGTCTGATGGCATTAGAGAAGACAAAGTCACCAAAACTGGTTGAGGACCATGAATGCATCACCAAATTTCACAATTATCTGTTTCATTCAAGAGGTTAAAGGATCAAAACCTTTGAAGGTTTTGATCCCCTTGCCATTGTAATCTTAACGTTTTCAGCTCTGTCACCTTCAGCTCTACCTCCTGTCTTTTTGTCAGTGCCACCATCTCCAAACCATACGTCATAGGAGGTCTCCACCCTGCCTGCACCCTCTTCTTCACCTCGCTTGTGCACTGTCCATTGCTTTGGATGGTTGACCTCATTTAATTAAACTCCTCTGCCTTCACTTCTTTTGCTCCTTGCATCTTCACTGTTACACCTGCCTCCCTCCCATTCACACACACATTTTGTCTTGCTTCTACTGACTTTCATTCCTCTCCAGAGCATACCACCACTTCTCCAGACTCTTCCACCTGCTCCTTACTCTCACTACGGATTACAATGCCATCTACAAACATCATAGTCCACAGAGACTCTTGCCTTACCTCATCTGTCAGCCTGTCCATCACCACCGCAAACAAGAAGGGGCTCAGGGCTGATCCCTGATGTAATCCCACACCCACCTTTAGCCTGTCTGTCACTCCTACCACACACTTCACCACTGTCTTTCTGTCCTTATCCATGTCCTGCACCAGCCTCACGCATACACTATAGTGCCAAAAGTATTCATTCACCCATCCAAATCATTGAATTGAGGGGTTTCAATCACTTTCATGGCCACAGGTGTGTATAAAACCAAGCACCTAGGTATGCACACTTCTTTTACAAGCACCCCTTAGTTCCAGTGAAAGAAACTCTTAATGCTTCAGCATACCAAGATATTTTAAACAAATTCATGCTCACACATTTGTGGGAACAGTTTGCCAGCTCTTTTCTGATTTCAACTCAATAGACCACCTTTGGGATGAATTAGAGCAGAGACCGCGAGCCAGGCCTTCTCATCCAACATCAGTGTCTGACCTCATAAATGCACTTCTGGAAAAATGGTCAAAAATTCCCATAAACACTCCTAAACCTTGTGGAAAGCCTTCCCAGAAGAGTTGAAGCTGTTACAGCTGAAAAGGGTGGGCCGACATCATATTGAAACCTATGGATTAGGAATTTGGTTTCACTCAAGCTCATATTCATTTCTGATTCATTTCTGATTCTGGTATTCATGTAAAGGCAGATGAGTGAATACTCTTGGCAATATAGTGTAGCTACCTCTCTCCTACTATCATGTGCTTTCTTGATAAAACTGACTTTCTCTAAACTTCTTCATCAATACTCTCAAAGCAAACGTCACATCCGTAAAACTCTTTTTGGAATGAAGCACAATGTTGCTAGCCGATCATCACCTATCTTTTTAACCCAGCTTCAACAACTCTATCCAATAGCTTCATGATCAGAATTTAATTATACACCATGATCACCTAATGGGACTTCACCCAAATTATGCTTAAGGTCACATTTGTCATCGTTTGAATTATTGTTTATGGAACATTCCTACACTGTTAGATGGAAGTGGTAACCTTTTCAATTTTGCATCCTGAAAATATGTTTATAATGTTGTTTGGAGGATGTTTTTCCACCCTTATGTAATATTGTGGGAATGTTTCATAAAAGATCATTATATAGTCTGTGACCCCAACCTATCGTCAAAATGCTGCAGGCAAAATGTGATGTCATGGTTCAACGTTTATTGTTGCAAAAATATTATTTGAAGAAATTAACATCATTAGAACTTGTAGGTAAAATTTGCCAATGCTGTCTTGTTGTCAGTGAGTCTTGTGACCAAACTGCATTCAAAGGTTAACAGCCATGAACATTTACCCTGCTGAGTGAACAAATTGCTCAAACTGTCCGTTTGACTTTGCTCAGATACTTGCTTTTTATAACCTGTAACAGCACACGCAGGCATGACTCGCACTCCAGCTACTGCCACGAAAACAAGCTGACCCTGAGGTTGCACAACGCTGAATCGATATGGAGATGAGTAAGAACACTGAGTTTGTAAAAGGTTTTTTTCATCCATCCATCCAGCCATCCATTTTCTTCTGCGTATCCTTAATATTTTAATCTGACCTCAGAATGCAAAATATAGAAAAGCATTCAAGTGGTACCCCATCTTTTGCCACTACAGACTGCACTGTTGACAAAATGCAGACATGCCCTTCAGACAGTGGTTCTCACACTTTGAGGCAAAGCGCGGCTGCATTGGGCCACAAACGGCTAGCAGAAAAGTATAAAATGAAACAAAGCAAGTGAAGCCCTTACACTGGCAGATCCTCTCTTGTTAGTTTGTGGTTCATTCAGATGCGGTTTTGCAAACCTAAGCTGTGCTGCCAAGTTTTTGTCAGAGTGAATAGGATTTCTCCTGGCAGTCCTTCCAAACAAGCCATACATGCTCAGTCTTTTTCTAATTTTGCTGTCATGAGCTTTAACATTTAGCATGCTAACCTCAACTAACTAGAGCCTGAGATGTCTCTTGGGTTTGTTTTTTTTTAAACAGTATCTCTGAGCATTGCATGGTCTGAGCTCGGGGTGAATTTACTAGGAAGACTCTGGCATTATGTTTACACATACCTGGATGTCTGCTCCTGGGAAGATTGGCAGCAGTTTCACTTTTGAATAATAATAGACTTCAAATTGTTTTGAAATTGCCTTATAATCCTTCCCAGACTGATGGACAGCAACAGCTGCACTGTTGGACAGTAACATTGCTGATATCTGTACTCCTTGGCATTGTGTTAACACACATTTGAATGCTCCAAACCAGAAAAATTACAGAACTTTAATAGCTGTTAAATCAGTTCTGCGACTTTTCAGTTTACCTTCCAAAGTGTAAAGTTTTACAGTAGATATAATTTGTGGAGCTTCATTTAAAAATCTAGAGTTCAGATGTGCTTAAAGCTGTTTTAACACTGTATCAGAGTTGGTGCAGGCTGTTAGTCATGTGGAAGAAAAATTGAAGTACATATCAGAACACTGTATTTATTGTAAGAGCTATTATAGGAATAAATACAACACTGATACCAAGTTTAGTAGCACAGTTCAGGCAGGATTAACACTATCACAGAAAAGTTATATAATTAAAATGGTACAGACCTTTCACAAACTATTTCACAGCACAGTATGTCTCTTTATTGATCAGTTATGTATAGTATTTCATTTTCCAAAGCGAATGTTTTTACAAAAGAAGAAGTGATACTTTATCATAAACGTATAATGCTGTTCTATTCAACAAAAATATAGTAATCATGTATTTGCATTTATTATGTCTTTTTTTTTTTACTGTGTAAGTACAGTACAAGTCCTGCTTTCAGTGTTTGCATGATAGTTCTTTGAATTCTTACAATATACATGTTTGAAAAATATAATGCAAAACAAATTAGTACACTTGGTCGCACAAAAATGTGCACAAAAAAACACAGTCTAACCTGAAAAAAAGAAGTCTAATACCCTATTAATGTTTAAGTCATAATTGGATTTGCATAGCCAGAAATGCTAACTAATGGGTAGAGTGTAATTTAGTTCGATTAATCTTGCTAATCATTACAAAATATCAGGAATCGAATGGTAACTCGCTCTATGCACTCGTTCCTGTGCTCAGCACTGTTTGTTGTGGGTGCAGGTGCCAGTAGCACACTCAAGGTACAAAGAAACAACAAAAACACGAGTAAATACCTACTTCTTGAGGATTTTGTTTCACAGCAGAAGATATTTAAGTGAAAGACAAGGACAGGGGGAAATTTTATATTTCATGGAAAATAAGGGTTCAATATAAATCTTGTCTTGTGAATGTTTTCCTGCCTCATCTTGTGAGCATCCTGCTGGCAGCGACACCCTCTCCTTATGCTCCAACATCCAAGGAAAAGGTCACACTACCCAGGTAGCGGTCAGTGGGAGAATCGTTAATGATGCCCTTTCCATTCAGTTTGCATTGTACTTGGATGTGAGTGTCTTGCTGCACTCCTGCAAAACGCACAGCCACCACAGGTGAAGAGTAGTTTACCTGTGAGAAGAGACACTGAAGATTAAGACCTGGCAGGTGTTTTATATTTGACTGATGCTGCAGCAGTTCTCCACACTGATGAAACTTTCACTCACATGTCTGAGCTTCCCGTAGTACGGATAGTACTTCATTTCAAAAATGCTTTTAGGAAAAAACTGGATTTCTCCCAAGGCTTCTGGTGGTCCTTTCTGAGAGATAGAGGTTTTTTTTTAGTGACTTACTTATTTTCTTAATGCTGTCAGTCTCATCAGTGACAGGAAACTAAAAGAAAAACTGTACCTTAACTTCACAAGTCACATTTATTGGTTTGCCCTGGCCAGGTAAGTACCCAAGAATCTATTAAGGAATAACAAAAGTAAGAAAAAAAAGAATTATCATATAAATACAAATGTAAAGATGCACCTTTCTGCTCTATTTCAGTACATTTATTTGACTATGTTTTCAAATTTAAGAGTGGCAGAATCAAAAATTTGAACTTGGCAAAAAATTAATAAAATATATATCTATCCCCCCCTCTCAGTATATATATATTTTTTTCTTTGTAGGGCACTGAATTTCCAATATCCAAGAAAACTCACATTCAAATATGTGATAGCATGCAAAAATGTTTTTAGTTGTGCATGAAATAATCACTCGAAGACAAAAAGCTTTACCTATCTGCATGTCTTCCCTAGAACTGCCACAAGATGTCGCTCACATACAGTAACCTGCTTCCCTGATTTTTAAAATCCATCTTTTGGTTTTCTTTTTTTAGTCATACTTTGTAAATTTGAGTTGTGGTGGCTTGCTTGCTGGCACTCAGCTTACCCGGTTCATTCGAAGAAGGATGCATGGCCTTCCCTGAGAATAGCCATAGTGGGGGTCCTGCATCCCTGAACACTCCCCCAACCAGGATCGCTTAAACTGACATGCTTTTCGCTCTGCAGTCTCGTCCAAGTCATCCTGCATGAAGTATGTCTCCTTTTCGCAGAGAATATTCTTCCTCTGCTGAGCAGCATCGTTATATGCTGAAAGTGCAGAGCAGAGAGAAAGAGGGAGGGAGAATGAGCAAGAGAGGGGGGCATAAATAAACCTTTGCAGCGCCCTGCCAGACTCAGGCCTCTGATTAAGGAAGCTTGACAAAAGCTGATTGTGAAAAAAAACCCCAGCACTGAATAGCAGCCCTCTGCCCACAAAGAGGCTTCCCTTCCCAGCATGCCCTGCAAGAACCAAATAGAAAAAAGGGAACAAAGGTAGTGAAAATGAGGATTAACTCATTGCATGTCTGCTTCGTTTTAATCAAACTCAACAACCTCGTCAGACCTCCCAGCTATAACATCACTCCACCCCCAACCCCCACCCCAAAGATCATATCACTCACGCCTTAGATATTCATCCATAGACCTGGCGTACTTCTTCCAGGATTTGCGATCAGATGCGTTAAAAGCAATCTCATGGCCTTCTAGGTGTGGGGCCATCGTCATACCTGCCAGTGGAGACGCAGAGACAGTCAACTGTGCCAAAACTCAAAGAGAAGCAACAGACAGAAGGACAGCCAGAAGAAGAGAGCAGAGGAAGTGGTTTGAGTTTGGAGTTATAGTTACCTGGTGGCATCACTCTATCATTGTAGGTGGGGTGGTAGGGACTAATAGACCACATGAGGCAAAACAAACAGCCGCCAAACATGGCTGCAAGAAACAAATAAAGTCCAGCGTAGAAGAGAAGGATGAGGCCTGAAAAAGAGAGTAATTCAAATAACAAAAAAAAAAAGGATTAGGAGGATAGTTTTTTGTGCAGTACTTGCACAAATGTGGATTACATAACAGATAACACAGCTCCTGATGAATTATGTCTGATCTGAGTGAGGAGGAATAATGAACCATAAACAATTTCCACTTTGCTCAGACAAACCATTTGGTCTGTCTGGACTCCAGCTACTGTCTTTGATCAGGACAGTCACTAATTTGTTTAATACTGGAAAATCCTCTCCTCATGTCTGGATTTGCAAATAACTCCAGTATGAAACCCCGAGGACTGAGAAATAGCACTGGTCCGCAATTTTCAATTAACAGTCCATTAGCAACTAATCAAGCTAAACGTGCCCTAAATAAAATGGCTTTTGCTGTGTGGGCAATTTCACAGGGGACTAGCTGTAGCCAGCGTTGCGTCCCCAGAGCCACAAAGGCCTTTCTGTTTGAGCTCAGTGAGAATTCTCCCAGCTGTCCTTTCACTCAGGAACACAGTGAACCTCCGGTTGCCATCGTAGTGAAGGTCTTTTGCAGCCATAGAGGCACAGCCAGCTCCAAGGAGCCCCAATCACCCCACTCTGGTATTGTGTCCCCTCTTACACACTCGTCTCACAGGACACGCAGCACAGACTTCAACTCGGGGCCTTTCTTCAACAGACACATGGGCCCCACTCTTCCACAAGTGTGCACACACACTGGTTATGTGGTCTGGGGATGCAGCATTTCAGCTTATGCAAGTAGCACACACTTTCCACACACTTTCCTTAGATGTTCTCTCTGCACACAGTTGGATCATGTTTGCCATTGTGTGAGAAGGGAGGGGGCTCAGCATCGTCACATAGCAACTATCCTGGTATAGCAAGAGGCTGCTCCATCACCATTGACTCAACAAACTTGTCCGGTGTGTCGCTCATGCCAAAAAAGTTCTCCAGCGCCCAGAGCTCAATTTGGCAACGAGTTCTAGAGAAGAAAAAAAAGGACATGAGCATCTTTACATGTTTTACTGCAACTGAGAGGCCATAAGCATGAAGTTCAGCAATGAGGTCACCAAGGCTTTGGGAAAGAGGCTGCGGAGAGCATGGTAAGATGTAGAGGAATGTGTTTCCTGGCCAATACGAAGCCTTGAACAGTGTGTCCCGCTGGGGAATCGTCCCCAGGCAGTCTGTTTTTGTCGGGACACTCTGAATCGTCCATGCACCTATGTAAACATTGAGGACACACACACTCACAGCACAGTGAGCTGAGTCACTGGACTGGAAAGACTTTTCTCACCCTAAAACTGTCCCTGAGTGCATCTTTTTAAAAAAAAATGAAAGAAAGAAAACCACGCTGGACCACTATGTTAGCACTTAAGCTTATCTAGGATGATTAACTGTGGTGCACTCAACATTAGAAGTGTAGTTATGGACAAATGCACTAAAAAATAAGATACTAAACGCCCCTTCCCCATAACCCAACAGCAGAGAACTTTTCTTTCCTCATCAACTCACTCCAGCTCTTTCCAGAGCGACCCATGAATTCGTTGGTCTCTGCATTCCACAGGTATTTCTTCAGGTCGTCTATTTTCTGGTGGAGCGTCCTCTTGGGAATCGGCCTGCGCTTCCATCTCTCAAAGTTCAGGTCTTCCTGCTCTAGAGGCTGATGCTCGGCCAGCTCCTCCTGCTCTTCCTCCAGCTCTTGGCCATGCTTGAGTATCACTTTGTGAGGCTGATGGAAAGAAGAGAAAAAACCCTCACCACACATATTCTAAACTGCTGAGTTCTGCAGTGAAACCTATTTGCTTTTCAAATTATTGCAGGAAAAAAATGTCATGCCTCCTGATCTGAGTATGACCGATAATATAAACTGTCAGGCAGCGCTCTGCATATTAATGAACATCGCACTGATGGTCCTGTCCCCCGTTTCTGCAAATTATAAACCCGCTGGTGACCTTGTGGCACTCATTGGGAGAGCTGACCTCCTCTGTGTGGACCCTCCTGCTTGGAGCAGCAGCTGCAGACAGCAGAGCTGGAGGGTCATTCTGGCAGCCAGCTGTTACTGAATCTCAGCATCCAGAGGCCAGGACACACAGATCCCAGAGAAGCCACAGGACACATCAGAGCAAGTCCCTTCACTTGTGAGAGAGTGGCCTTTAAAATAATCTGCTGTTAATTTGTTTCAAGGCGTTTCTGGGAGCCAGTAACTTTGCTGTATATCAAAAAATGCTCGTGTGCGAGAGGAAAACAGAATAAAATAATTTAATCTCAGCACTCACAAGACTTCTAATGGGCTTCCCCTCAGCTCCTCCCTCTGTGGAACTGGGCTCCATATTCTTCACAGAAAGAAAACCAATCATAGTCCACCGTGTCCATTAAATTACTTTTCATTACAAAGCCAAGCTATCTGAAATACGTAATCTACGCTCAAATGCAAGTAATAACTCGTATAGTTGTCTTAAATAGGATTTCAATGAAAAATCTGACATACCTGAAGTATTAACGGATTAATAAGTCGAAAACCCTCTTGACCCCCAGAGGAATTAAAAAAAAAAAGTATATATATATATATATATATATATATATATATATATTTGTCAAAAAGTTTTGAGGGATTTCATTAGAAAGTTTTAGGCGTGCAGGAGGGACCGGGTGTGGAGAGCCTCCTTCAACTAGGCGCGCATCATAGTGAATGAGCGGTGGCCGGAGAAAAACTGGGGGTGGGATACAAAGTGCTTTTTCTTTTTTGGGTCCCATAGACATTTTGGCAGCGGCCTGGATCACCCCACTGTATGCTGTACACGCACACCATCAGCCATTGTCTGCTAAGCAGGGCTAGGACCGAGGCAAAGCCTGAATACAATATTTATAGCCTGTCCCAACACAAGACACTGTCAATCAGCGCTTGGCTGCGTACTGTAAATGCACAAAGGCCCTCCAGCAATGATTAATTAAAAAAAAAATTAATAAGAGATGCTTAGATTCGGATGTTGATCTAATTTAAATCATAAATCAAATCAAAGTAAATTAATCATTAGGTATTGTCCATGCACGTTCATGCGCACTAATCCAGTACCCACATTCTCCCGCATCCACTGCGCACCATAAACTAACCTCTGGTGAAGTAGTCCTCATTCCTGATCCCATCTGCACTCCGGTCACGTACCGCTCTGTTACCCCCATGTCGAAGTGGAAGAGGGGAACTTCTTAGGGAAGTTCTCCCCCCTTCTTTTGCATGAAAAGAGAAGTTGCGTCATGGAAAAAGCAATTCTTTGAGATTTGCGCGGCAAATCGTGCATGTGCGTGAGTGCTGATGTGTATTTTACAGTAATAGCCAAATAAGGATATTTGTAGAGAAGCAAAACTCAGAAGGATATTTTTTTTCAGAGTTCTCTTGTCAATGCAGACAAGGAAAAGAATGGTTTTCCAAAAGTTAAGAGAATAGTGAGCCGGGGTGTTTCCAAGATTTTTACATTTAAACAGAAATAAAATTGGTTTAGAAAACATTGGGCGTTATTTTCAGGGTTATGTGCAGCCCTGTGCCTAATACATGTGGTATTAAGAGAAAAGTGAAAAACACTGTTTTGCATCGAATAACTGTACTATAGCCCAATGTCACTTATACTGTAGGAGCCAATCATATTTCATGCTCCCCCTGTGCACAGGAAGGACATTCTACAATTGCAAGACATTTTCTGTCCCACCCATGAAGCTGAAAATAATCCACTTGTAATACATTTGTTGTGTAAATTACACTTGTACTGAGACAAAATGTAAACCTAGTTGTTGAAAAGGTGGTTCCAACTCAGTCATTACTTAATTTTGTTTGGACTAATTAAGGAATTTCCATTGTTTTATTTAAAGGATATTTAACAGTATACTCAAAAAATATATAAGACCTGCCTGCTGATAGCCAGGTCCTTTTATCAGTCCAAAGCACAGGAGTGATTTGCCTCGAAGCTCATCAGTTTGTTTTATTTATGCTGTTGTTGCACATTGCAATAATGTGCAAATAATAACGGTTTAATAATGGGTTATTTTTACATGCTCAGAAAACTAATCAGGAATCAATAAGGTAATTGATAAAGAAGTTAGCCCATTGGCAGAACTGATAATGGCTTTTGAGTCAGTATAATCTTACCAATATCAAGCCTTACCCTGTTGGTGTTCTGATTGAAGTTAACATGTCTAAGTTCTGAGTTTACATTTTAAAAAAGAAAAGCCAGATGTTATGTTATTATTGATACTGATGCTGATATTGATTGTGGTTTTTTTCAGGCTCTTGTGCAGCATCACTTCTCATGTAAGCCTGAACCTGAAAATCATACTTGATGGATTTTTTTTCATCAATTTTAGTATCGTATGGAAAATTATTATTGACTTGATTATAAGGGCACCTAGCCCATTGTTCAGGGTCCCCTGGCTTTTTGGGTTTCATCTTGTTTCACCATATAGAAAATGGATTTAATGTGCCGAGACTAACTGTTTTGGTATCCTGGTGTTTGTGGACCAGATTTTTCTCTTGATGACTGGCTGGGCGGTGCTTGTTAGTGGTGAGTATAATCACAGCATTATAATTTATTTTTCTTTTTATAGGTCTCCCCTGCTGCTGTCTTGTTTAGACCTGTTTCTTTGTATTTTGGCTTAATTGTGTGGTTAATACATTGGAATATACAATGGAGCTGTTTTTTGTTTATTTGGTTCCTTTAGGTATTGATACATTTTTGGTTAATTTTCTTTTTAGTAAGGCAGAGGGACATCTTTTTGGGAGGCTATGACTCCTCTGGTCCCCACATTTATGCATGGGCATAAAAACACTGGGACACAAGTATAAGTGACACCCCTTTGGTTTGCAGTGAGACACACTAGTGAGTGGTTGATAGCACCCCTGAGCACTCTTCCCTGCAGACTACCTCCCCATGAGCCATGGCTAGTTGCATTAAGTTGTTACTTTAGCCGGGCTTCTATTCTAGCAATATGATTGTCGAGCTCTTCTTTAGAAATGTAAGGTAATATTTTAACTAAATGCTACTGTTTTTGCTCATGTTTTAACGTTTCTTTTATTGCAGCTCCAGTCTCATTTTTGATTTACTGATTTTGGGTGGCACAGTGGTGCAGTGGTTAGCACTGTCACCTCACGGAAAGAAGGTCCTGGGTTTGAATCCAGCCTTGGGTCTTCTGTGTGGTGGTTCTATGGTTTTTCCCTCTCCTGAGTGCCTATCTCTGGGTACTCCAGTGTCCCCCCACAGCCCAAAGACATGCATGAGGTTTGATTAACTTGTGATTCTAAATTTGCTCTAGGTGTAAATGTGATAGCTGGGATAGGTTCCAGCCTCCCAAGACCCAATTTGGACAAGGGAAATGGATGGATTTGTTTAATAAATTATTGAAATTAATTTACTATGCCTGTCTCATCACTACCGAGTCTGTGTGTTTTTCTGATCAATTGGTAATATAATTAAGGTTCATTAGTGTACTTTCGTGGGGTGAAATTCCCCAGGTGGTTTTTTTCACTTGGCCTTTTTTCTAGTCCTCTTGCAGCTGTTCCTCCACCCCGCCACACTAGAAACACCCCTGCTCCTGTTGCTTCTGAGATTTCCACACATTTCGAAACGCACTTAAAAGCATCCCGTTGAATAAATTATTAATAATTTCCCAGAACGTCCGGCAGTTCTTGAACGCAACGCTGCATTTGTGACAGTTGGTGGCGCTCGATGCGCATCCTGAGGCTCACTGAACAACTAGGTGAACCTTTATGACTTTCCCGCAAAGTGGGGATTTAGCAGCAATCAAAGATATTAAACTCCATCTGACATAAAGCGGGCGCTCACTGGGATATTTAATCCCTGCTTTCAGTGATTAAACCCTCAGGTGGAAGCCACCTTTTTAGAGAAATTCGTTACTTTACTATTGCAGTTCTTAATTATTTGTATTTTCTGTGAAATCAATATCATTCTGCACCTACAGTCTTAATTTAAAATGTTAAGTTAAACCCATTTTAATGTAAATTACTCCTGCGGCTTGTCGCTCATCTTGATTCCAGTTGAATATTAGAACATATTTCAACACTTGTTTAGTACCAATAAATAAAACAAATGGACAGCTGACAGGTTTACGAATGTAACGCAAAGTAACGACTATTACTATCCAAGCAGTAACGGCTTCCAGGGTACTGCTTTTCAGAGTATGTGTGTGACATGCGCACATACAACCAGCAGCAGCACCAGCGACCTGCTGTCCGACACCGACACAACGAGAGGACGGACGCCGAGGGAGGTCTTCGCAGCCGCGGGGATGTAAATGGGACGGACTCGGGCTTCAGCGGGACGGAGGA
Source organism: Pterophyllum scalare (assembly GCA_024447675.2). NCBI lineage: Eukaryota > Metazoa > Chordata > Actinopteri > Cichliformes > Cichlidae > Pterophyllum > Pterophyllum scalare. The sequence continues at coordinate 124,661 of JAMQGT020011781.1, forward strand.
AAGCTCGTTATAAAATGCCCCACCACCGCACCGTCTGCGTCAGCTCGTCCACCGTGAACGCTCAGATTTATATCACCCAGCACTGAGTCGTGATTGTTTTTATCTATATTTATTTATTTTTATTTGGAAGAGGATCGGTCTTCGTTAAAACGTCCTACAGTCAGCATGCCCCCTCCTCAGAGCCTCCAATCCAGCGGGCTGACCCTTTCAGAAACGAGCATGGGTAGGTGTGCAAGGTCAACGGCGTGTCTGCGGCAGGTTTTTTTTTTCTTCCCTTAATTAAATAACGTTTAACTGACTTACGCTGCGGGTATTTTCTTATCCTTCCATTAACTATGCCTTCACAACCAAGTGAGCCTTAATGCCCATGTAGACTTATTTATATAGGATAAATGGATAAATGAAATACCCCCCCCTTTCTTCTCCCAAAAGGAGACTGAAACACTCGTTGCATCACCGGACAGAGTATTTTTTTTTCCTCGTCCAGGCCGCAGCGCGTCACTGCAGGTGCGGCGGCGCTGAGTAACCAGAGCAGCCCGGAGGTTTGGCTCTGATGGCCACTGGCTGTCGCGCACTGATTTCTCAGGATGCCGGGCAGCTACCATGAAAATTAGGTCGATAAAACGATCAAATACCGCGAGGAAAAATCAGGGAATATATTTAGTACAAACCAAAGCGGGTAATTGGCAGCAGACTGTTGATCATTCAGGCTCTACAGAAACTGAACAAATAGTAAAAGTTTGTCTTGGAGTTTTTATCCTGGGTAAGGCTTATTGGGCAGGGACTTTTTCCAGTAAAGTGGCACCTTATTCAAGCATATTTGATCAGAAATAGAAAAGTTAAAAATGCAAAACAGTTTAACATATTTTTTATATTGAATAACTGTTGTCATAAAGTGTGAAACGACTGCTTAAGTTTAAAAAAGTCAAGATTACTTAAGTAATAGAATAAATCCACTTACTGTACCTAAACAGGGTTTTTTCCTGGCTGACTATGCCAGGGATCATGGTAAACATGATCACTTACATTAGTTAACAAAGGTTTTTCCATTTGCTTGTTATTTCTGGCAATTTGATCAACAACAACGTAGTTTAAGCTCAGTTAAATTAAACCCCACAGGAAATACCTTGAATCATTTACATTTTATCTGCCATTCCCAAACTTGTAGTGCCACGGCTCACTTTATAATCTGAAAATCTTTTGTGGCCCATCTTAACTTTTAAATCCATTTTTGCTCTTCTGGGGATTCTCTTGTTTGTTTCTTTTGGCACTTCATGGTCACTGTACTATTTTCCTCCACTACTGGGTTAATTCCTCAACAATCAGCACAAATAGCATAATGCTGAATCCAAACCTGGTCAGCTAAATGGAGATTAACACATCAATTAAATCAGTTTTTTTTCTTTATTGGTTATGAATCCATTTGATTCAATTTGGTTCCCCAAGATTAACATGTTAAAATGTTAATCTTGGATAAGTTGAAATGTTTTGATGGTAACAGCAAGTTTTTCATGATTACTTAACTGCTTCTGTTACCAGAACATCAAAAACAGTCTGTGTTACAGTACTGTAATGACTGTAATGGTGTAGATTGCTGGAAATGTAGTTTCCTCAGAGTATAATTGTTATTGTAACGCCAAGTTCAGCAAACTCACACATGTATTTTTGGATCATTAATCTCAGAGGCCATGTCCTTCATTACGCAGGAACCACAGAGACAGAAATGAACTGTAGCCATATGTTGTAGTTACACAAGTCAAGCATAGTTTGTTGTTGATCTCCAGGTTGGAGCATCAGTATTCAGCAGCAGACCTGGCCTTCAAATATTCATGTATTGATAAAACAGAGTGTGGAGGTGACTCGGCTTATTCTAAAATGGGCTATGACGACAGAATAAATCATTGAGGATATACAGACTGAAACAAATACAGGAGAGAAAATACTGACGACTGTAACTGAACTTACCAGCCACTGCCTCTCATCTCTTGTTCTTACAATGATGAAGTTTGGCTTTATAAAATTAAAAGAAAGTCACCTTAGGCTATATGACTGTTGAAGGGTAACCTTTGGCACCTTGATGTACATTTTATTTATAACTGATAGCAATCTTTTCAGTGCTGCAGGTACTTAGTCTCTTTATTGATCCATTGTGTTGGGGTTCATGCAGAATGTGCTTTGGCACTGACCTTCATTAAAAAGCATAAATCGCTATGATAGATAACATTTGTTGCTCCAAAATGTGTAGATATCATTCAGCATTAATGGCACATTCACAGATGATGATTTTTTAACTCTTGCTGATAATAAGTGGGCTGGTCCTTGTCCTCTTTGTTCCAGAGGATGCAGTTTCTATGATTTATCTTGATTGGTCAGACCACGGGACAGTTTTCCACTTTGGCTCAGTCCATACTGAGTGAAATGGATCCTGTTTCTGTTTTTTTTGTTGTTGTTTTTTTTTTGGGGGGGGGGGTGGATGGTAGTCTGTAGGATGGCTTTGGAAATCAAGAAGAGAAAGCAAGTGAAGGCAGAATGGTGCAAGCTGATAAAGGAAGATTGTTGTACATTGTTCTAGGCAGTATGAATTACCAGATGACTGGGAAAGTACAGGTGTAGTGAAGAGGGAAACTGCCAAGAGGGTGTTTGGTGTAGGAGGATAAGGAGACTTGGTGATTGAATGAGGAAGTACAATAAAGTATTCGAAGGAAGAAGTTGGCAAAGGAAAAGCGGTATACTTGGGGAGATGACGAGAGTAGGCAGGAATACTTGGAGTCTAGGCATACAGCAAAGAGAGAAACAGTAAAGGCATATAGTGAGTTGCATGTGAGGCTGGATTGAATTGTATCAATTGTTTAGGCAGAAAGATTGAGCTGGAAAGGATGTGCAGCAGGTTGGCATGGAAATGGAAGATGGAAATGTACTAAAGAGTAAAGAGAGTGTGCTGAGAAAAGTGGAGGAAGTACTTTGAGGAGCTCGTGAATGTAGAAAATGACAAAAGGGAAGAAGGATGGAAGGAGGACAGTTAGTGAATCAGGAAGTGCATAAAGTGAAGAGTGGAAAGGTGGTTCATCCAGATGACATACCTGTGGAGATATCTCTAGGAGAGAGAGCAGTGGACTTTTCAACCAGATTGTTTAACACAATCTTGGAGAGTGAGAGGATGCTTGAGGAATGGAGAAGAAATGTACTGGTACAGATTTTAAGGAACAAGGGTGACGTGCAGAGCTGTAGTAACTACTGAGGGATAAACTGATGAGCCACACCACGACCACATAGAAAAGAGTTGCTGATTGAGGTGATGATGTTTGCAGCAGTATGACTTCATAGTGAGAAAGAGCACTACAGATGTGATGTTTTCTTTGAGAGTGTTGATTGAGAAGCATAGAAAAGGTCAGAAGGAGTTGCACTGTATGTACAAAAGATGTTTTTTTACATGTGAACATTGAATAAGTCAAAGTTTAAAGTCGATCCTCAGCATAGTTTTGTCGACAGAAGTTCAACAGGTGCTTTATTTAAACAGGACTTCTGTGCATATCTCAAACATACACACATACAGCATCTTCAAAGCTACTTGAGTTTTTATCAGTTCCTCTGAGACACAGAAGTGGCCACTCCTGGTCAAAGTGAGAGAGGCAGAGTAACTACAGAACAGTCACGAGTCCCTTTGTGGTTTTTCTCAGTTGCTTCGGCTCATTCCTCTGAACATTTTCAAAGTTCTTGGCTCTGAAGATTCCCTTTCAGATGGGCTTTGACTCTCTTCTGGGAATTGTCGGTGCTCATTTGATGATTCAGAAAAACATATGGACAACTTGCAACTAAGGTATTAACTTTCCAAAAACTTGTAATACAGGTGTGATTTTTTTCTTATGTCACTGAATAAATCATTGCCACCAAAAGGATAAATACCTTTAACACTGTGCAAACCATGGTGGTCATTTTGCCAGAATGACTGTGGGCTGTGGAAATGTGTTGCTTACCTTCTTATTCCATAAAAGCCGTGTCCTTAATGTCACCGTGTTAATGTTAATGTTCAAATAATTTTTTTTTCTGAATATAATGGATGACTGTAGTTTTACTTAAAAAGTATGTAGGCTATTAACTAAAAAAAATATTTCCAGCAACAGCCATGCAACACAGTACAATATAGTAAACAACTAGAAAAAAGCAAAAATGTGCAGAACAGAGCATTGCACAGAACAAAAATATATCACCATGTGCGGTAACAGTTACAAATCAGAGCTGGCAATCGGGGGACATCCTGTCACTCATGTCCATTTGGCCACAAATTTACACACACAAGAACTAGTGTGTGAAAAAGAAAGTGCACCCAATTTCAATTCTGTTCATCAGCACACAATAAAAAAATCATCTGGTCCTTAGAAGGTTCTAAAACTATTTAAATACAACCTCAGATGAGCAACAACATATGGCATATTACATCAACAAGAACTAAATGCGGTACACAAATACACCCTTACTGCTTCCATAGGAATTAAGAGGGTAAGTAGCGCGACAGCCAGCTGCCAGCCACAATTTGAAGTCGTCATTCTACAGTGAGAGCGATTATTTATAAGTGGAAAACATTCAAGACAGCACACACATTTGGAAGAAACCAAACACAGCATATCAGCACAAACAACTCATACCAACTGTCAGGCACGGTGGTGGATGGGGCAATGTTTTGGGCTTGTTTTGCAGCCACAGGACCCGGGCACCTTGCAGTTATTGAATGGACCACGAACCCCCTCAAACAAAGTGTTCTAGAGTCAAATAAGAGGCCATCTGTTCGACAGCTAAAAATGGGTCATGGAGTAGGACAATGAACCCGAGCACAGCAGCAAATCTACAACAGAATGGCTAAAAAAGAAAAATCAGTCAGAATCAAGGTGATGCAATTTCCCAGCCAAAGTCCAGACCTCAACCTGATTGAAACGCTGTGGCAGGACCTTGAAAGATCTGTGCATAAATGAATGCACATAAACTTCAATGAACCAAAGCAACATTGTCAGTAAGAGTGTGTCAAAATTTCACAATTGGCCAATCCTGCCAAAGTGGAAAGATTTGTTTCACGATAAACAGAGGCATTAAAAAATGCTACGGCAATGTTGTGTTTCATAAAAACCAAACACAGCATATTGGCAGAAACATACCAACCACCAAGCGCGGATGTGGAGGGGTGATGATTTGGGCTTGTTGTGCATCCACAGGACCTTGGCACCTTGCACTCGTTGAGTCAACCAAGAATTCCTCTGGATACCAAAGTATTCTAGAGTCAAATGTGAGGTCATCTGTATGACAGCTAAAGTTTGGCTGAATCTGGGTCATGCAGCAGGACAATGATCCTAAATACACCAGTAAACATATGCTGCAAGTATCTCCTGCACTCTTCTGCAGATTTTGACAATTGGACCCTATTAGACAATAAGTGCAGCATTTTTTGAAAACTATAACTTTTGTGCTGAGAAGAAACAAACATACAACCAATATTTGTTAAATTGTTCTGTGCACAGATGTGCTAAAACTTTCTAAACTGCCAACAATTGATGAGAAATACTCTTCCTACTGTGCACGAGTAACAAAATGTTTGACGGCTTCAGCACATTCAAGAACTGAGCCAAAGCAGTTGGGGAAAAAAGCGACCTGCTGCCCAGCAGGTCAGTGCTTGTGGTGGGTTTTAGTTGCAGGCTAATCTTCCAAATAAATCTCTTTACTGCCTAAATATCAGTATGACACTAGTGTTAATGCCCACGTATTTCTTGTAGGATCCTTTAAGAGGAGAAAGAGGAAATCCATAATTGTGACGGTGATGCTGCTCATTGTCTCTGTGCTCATCCTCATCTTCGGCCTGGCAGCGACTACCAGGACACAGAACATCACAGTGGGTGGCTACTACTCAGGAGTCATTGTGAGTACACATTCACGCCAGCCTGTAGCAGCGACAGACGCAGCACAGCAGGCGCCTTTCTCTGTCAGGGTACATGATAAGTGAAGTCACAGTGTTTGCAGCACAATCGCCACTGCTCTGACAAACCTCATTACCTCAAGTCTCATCACCAAAAGTTTCTGGGTGGTAAATTCTCTCCACATTTTGTTATTCAGCATCACTGTCATTATACACTGAATGAGGTCATGTGTTTCAGTCCATAAATGTGTTTTTCATAGTACTTGGCTTTTAGCATTCTCTTTTACGTAAAGATTTACCATACAGCTGGCTACATCATGTTAATCAGATTAATAAATTAATAAGATATATTGGAATTGACTGGCAAAGAGAGCATCCCAAGATGAAGCAAAACAAACTCTCAAATGACAATTGCACCATTATGATAAATATTATTAATACTTGCTTTAGCAGACCTTTGCAGTTTTCAGCACTGTGCAATTAAGATTCTAAAATCATAGCATGATAAATGCCCTAACAGCCATTTTCTCTCCTTTCAGCTGGGCTTTGGGTCTTTTCTGGGAATTATTGGCGCTCATTTGATAGAGAACAAGAGGCAGATGGTAAGAGGATTTATATTACCTCTGTGCACTGAGCTCTCTTTCAGTGTTTCATGTCATTTCATCTCTGCACCACTGATATTAAACTGAATATTAGTCCCAGTTACCTTATGGCAGACAAAACAGTTTGATTATGTGACATTGTGAGCAGCAGACCCACTCACCCTGAGGAGGTTCATGTGTTGAGTATTGGAGAAACTATCCTGGGTTTTTTTTATTTTTTATTTTTGGTTGGGTGGTGAGGGGTGTGGGTGGGGGGTGGGGGGTGGCCTGAAATAGAAATAGGGTGTAAGTAGGAGGAGGACAGATGTCTGCACAGGAATGTGAGGAAGGAAACTTCAGATGAGCGAGCAGGTGGAAGGAGCCAGGCAGGCTCTGTCAGAGCTGGAGTGAAGAATGTGTTTGTGTCATGATAGTTTTTCCCATCATGCTACAGCGTTTGGATGCCTGGGGTTAGAGTCAGCAGGAATGTGTGTGTGATATGGCTGAATAAGCCATGGTGCATTATGCCACACTCTTGTTTACCACCATAAAATGTCATTAAACAGACCACGTGCTGACATTATTTATAGTTTGACTAGTTTGAATAGTGAAGTTGTAAATGTACTGATATTACCTGTGTACTTCACCCATTCATACACTGTTTTTATTCTGTGCATTTTAAGGTCTTATTTATCTATAATGGTGGGTGCATGAGAGGCTGCTTAGGGTTCAGTTTCCATGTCCAGGGTACTTGGTGAAGCGCTTACTCTCCATTGGTGGAGACAAGCAAATAGTATGAGTATCTAGGATGTTATTTATGAGCGATGGGATAGTGTGTGAGTGTGTGTGTGTGTGTGGAGGGGGGAGATGGAGCATCAGCAGGAATACAGGTGGTGCACTAGATTGTTGTGGTGAAGAGAGAGCTGAGCTGAAGGGTGAAGCTTTCTTTATTAGTCCATCTACCTTCCTAACCCCATCTTATATGGCCATGAAAGCTGGGTAATGAGAGAAAGAATAAGACTCTGAATTCAAGTGTTTGAAATGATTTAGGACACAGCCTTAGAGATAGGGTGAGGAGCTCAGAGACATGTCGAAAGGAGCCAGCTGAGATGGTTCAGAGGCATCTGTTTAGGATATCTCCTAGATGCCTCCCTGTGGAGGTTTTTCTGATATGCCACACAGGGAGGCGATCCCAGCATAGACACCAGAATCCACTGGAGTGATTATATATCTCATTTGGCCTGGGAATACCTTGGGATTCCAGAGGAGGAACTGGAAAGTGTTGCTTGGAAGAAGGGCATCTGGAATACTCTGTTTAGCCTGCTGCCACCATGACCTAACTTGGGATAAGCAGAAGATGGGTGGATGGATGGATGGATGGATGGATGGATGGATGGATGGATGGATGGATGGATGGAAGAATCTTGCCCAAGGTCACTTTGACATGCAGACTGGAGGATCTGGGGAACCACTGATCTACCAATTACTAAATGACCCACCCTACCTTGCAAACCACTTATCGAACGTATCTCATCTCACATGTAGCAAGAGACAATATAGATCTTAGACAGTAGCTGTGAAAGCGCCCTGGTTTTACATTTTTATGCTAGTATTATGGAATTTGAAATCTTAAGCAGACTTTTAAGTCTGACTTATTACTACTACACTGCCACAACCAAGTTTTATTTTTAATGTAACCTTTTAAAAATTGAGTATAGTGTTAGTTCAGGCAGGCCACAAAGTCAGCCGCAATCCAGACATTGCCAGCCCATATCAGCTGGTGCCTCAGCTGATATTTTTCATTCATTTAGCAAATCTCCCAAAACGCTATATAAGCTGTTTTAATCTTCCCACAGTTCCTATGCACTGCCAGCCACTTTACAACCCACCTCTACCTCAGCCCATTCTTTTATTCTATGTCTGATTTAATTAGCATCATATATGTTTTCACTGATGCCTTCTCTGTTCTGTGCCTTATGCTTTCCATGGATGCACATGGGAAGGGCAGGGAGGTCAAAAATAAATCACTGCTGATGGAAAAACAGTTTTCTTTTGGCTGTAGTTGTCCTGACTGAACTGACCTGTTAAAAAATTGTAAAAATATCACAGAGTCTGTGGTGACATCTCCAAGTAGGTCAAATTTGCAGCAACACTTGCAGTATATAGAACAACTTCACTGCTTGACGGACAGATTTCGTCAGGATCATGAAGTGACGCATGAGTAAAAAAGTAAAGCTCGAATTAGTTCACACTAGTGTTAAACTCACAGTGAGAAAATGGGTTTGGTCACCCATTTTTTCACTGTGAGTTTAATAGGTGAAGGATTAAGTGTTTATTTAAAAAGAGTTGCTTAATTTCCTGAGTTGCACCTTTGAGATGTCAAATGGCAAAAAATAAAAGTTAATTAGCCTAATTTAGAAACTAGCTTGAAAGAGCTGTTGTCTGTAAAGCTTGAAAATCCAAATTACCCTCAGGCATTTGCAAAAAAAAAAAAAAAAAAATCATAATTTTTAAATGGTTTTAATCCAGAATGCTCATGGTGCAGGAAAATAAAACAGAAAAATCACAGAAAATCTTTTGCTTTTTCCTGAGTATTTCACAGTCTGCTATGAGACTAGGCTGTATGTATACTGTTACAACGGTCAATTAAACAAAGTGTCAGATAATGAGATCAGTGTGTGTACAAGCAGTCCCTGTGAGCAAAAGGCTCATGTTTCAGATTGCTCTCAGCATTGAGTTTCTTGCAGTTTTTTTCTAATTTTAGGATTTTTATAATATTAAAAGTTTAAATTTATTATATGAAAGAGAAGACCTGTCCCTTACATGGTCATCTCACAACATCACACAGCTGTGGTTGTGAGCAGAGAAGCCCCGCCCACCTAATGTTTAAACTTTCTGTGTGCGAGGGGTAACCAATTACAAGAAAACAAGCATAAAGGGGTAGGAGCTTTTTTCAGACAGAGCTTCTGCACCATGGCCTAATTTAAGGCACAAATGATTATTTTGAACTATGATTCATGCAAAGCTACAATAGTAGTGTCCAAGAATAACCACATGGAGGTAAATAATTACATAATAGGTCCACTTTTAAGTTTACCGATCTGATTACAGAAATCAAAGTTACCTCTAGCTGCCCAGTCTGGGGTGTCATGCTCCCCCCTTCTTTGTGGTGGGGAGGCTGCAGACTCAGTGGGGTTATGTGTAACTGAATACTGGTTGTATTTCACTGAAGAGTGAAAGGATAAGAGTTGGGTGGATGGGATCGGGTAAAGGGATGCAATGTGAGCAGCATGCTAGATGAGACCCCCAACTGGATCTGAATTGTCCTCTCATTCATTAGTACTTCTACACACTGAAATATATATGTGTACTGCAAATGTAATATTGGTGTATTCCAGCTGGTTTAAGGCTGCTAGTGAAAAAAACTCTAAATTGTGTATGTCTAAACCAAGTTTTTAGCCTTCTCTAGAAACCAAAACACGAAGCTGGTGCTTCTCCCTCTTCTTCCACAGTTAGTGGCATCCATTGTGTTCATCAGCTTTGGAGTAGTGGCTGCTTTCTGCTGCGCTATTGTCGATGGAGTATTTGCAGCGAGGCACATTGTAAGTATCACAAAAGCTTTTTCAACTTATCCAGTGAATTTAGATCACGCTAATTCCACTGCTAATAACAGGCTTCTTAATTGACAACAGTCCCATTAACACTACATTAGATGTACAGTAAAACATAGCCCTCCCTCTCCTTGACTTATTGTTCACATATTTCAGGCCGGGGTAGCTGCCACAGCCTTCTCATGAGACAGATTTATTTTGTGGTAGAAGACTATTTTTTTCCATGATGCAAAGCACACAAAACAACAAGTAACCACTAATGCATTCTTAAAACAATTATGCTGAAATAAGTTAGGGCAGCGTGAAAAGGGAGATCCCCATTAGCAGGTCTTCATTTGCCAGTAATGGCATCAGTGAAGTGGAAAATTTTCCTTTGAAAGAGTTTGTCTGGTACAAATGCCAAAGAGGCACACTGTTGAATGAAGTGAAATGAGGATAATTGTTAAATTGATCTATATTATCTATATATCTTAATAGTTTTAAACCACACTTTCATTTTTGGTGTTCTCTGAGAAGACAGAAAATGAAGGCATCTTAAGTACAGTCATGATTATTACCAAAGACTGAATTTTCCCTGAGAACAAACGTTTCAAGGATGGTCACTGGTGGTGGATGAGAGCTGGGTCTCTGGCTGCGATCCAGAGATCAGACAGAAGTCTTCTGTTCATGCCCAGAATGTCAAAGAAACAACACAGAATTATACAATGTAAATTCATTCCCAAGAGTTCTACTCTCCTAAGGCTTCAACACAAATCATTTTTACTGTAATTTATGCCGTAGTGCCATTGTGCACTAAATAGTTTCTGGTCCTCACCCTGCCAGAGTGCTAGGAGTGTTGCACTGATGCACAAGAAAGCACCTCATATAGAATATTTGCTGCTACATCTGTCATCACATAGATTTGTAAGGTGGATTATTTTTATTATTAAATTGTAATAATGTGTAGTAGCATAATTGTTAATAATTAAATATAAATGTGGGCAAATTCACATCACTGACATGTAAAGATAGGAGCTGCCTTAATTATTCAGTCAGAAAATAGAAGGATTTATGGATATAAGCTTAACACTATAATCTCAGCAAATATTTAAGTGTATTTTAGAGATTGTGATGGAGGAGTTTGCCCTTCTTGTCAGTCTTTCACAGTAGAAATAAAAAATAGATTTGAAGTCTTACTGACCCCACTATTTTCCTACTGCCAGTACACAACAAGTCACCCAAATATGCATTTCGCAGAGCCATAAAACTAGCCCTGAGTGGTATTACCTCTGGCTGCCTGGGCATGTGGGAATAATTCAACTGAACCATTTTAAAATTTATTTTTGTTTTACCATTTAAGCACAACATCAGGTTACAAAATGATCTGCAAGATTGATTTGGTGAAGATTTTGTGCCAGATGCCCTTCCTGATGCAACCCTCCCCATTTATCTGGGCTTGGGACTGGCACTAGGAGTATATGGGAAAGAGAAGGATGCTAGGGATAGGGTGTGATGGAGGGAGTTATCACAGCGGATGATCATCCGTGGTGATGACCTCTAAAGTGAACAGCTGGGATTATGTAAAAAAAAAAAAAAGCTGTTCAAATCTTTTGTTTACAAGGTGTAGCCAATCAGAAGAAAGTAGCTTTAAATGGGTGGAGAAGGCTTGTTTCAGACAGTGGATGAAGTAAAATGTTTAAAATGTCATCATTACTGTTAGTGAGTGGACAAAATAAGACTGTATTCCAGCATCGGTTCTTCTTTCGTTTACTGCTTTTTCTGCAGGACCTCAGGCCTCTGTATGCTGGCCGCTGTGCTTATCACGGCAATGAGAAGGCATCTGAGCGTGATGTAAGGAAGACATTTTACTTGAATTACACTGTGCCATTAAATACTGTCTCTGTCAGTGTGATCATTACTTGTATAGTCTTGAATCGTTGCGGGAACATTGTAAAGAATCCAGGCAGGCTCAAAGAGAAGAGACATGAACACATTTTTGCCCCTCAGGTCCCGTGTCAGACAGCAGCGCGCACCTCCTGTAACCTGCGTGTGAAGAGCAACACTTGCTACTGCTGCGAACTCTACAACTGCGGGAAGTGAGTACGCGGAGGAGGGGCCGAACGCCCCACAAACCTCTGAACCTGTGGCTTCTCGCTATGCAGTGTTTGGATTTTGATGTGTACTCCTGTGTCATTTTTTATTTGCACTGCAGCGGTGATCGTATCAGAACAGGATGTTTTCTTTTTTTAACCTTTGTTTCAGAGAACAGCCTCTTATGGGACATCAGAATAAAGATGTTTTGAAAAAGTTTAAGAAATCATCCATGATTTGGAAGTAGGTCCCTTTTTCTAGGCTGATAATGGCCAATATTGATCAATTCATAATTATTTAATGGGTTTTTAAATATAAAACATCATACAAATTTGTTGTAATGTGTCATTTCCTCTGCATGTTTGTGTCTCACCAAGCATTTTGTCTGTGTCACTTCCCAGCTTTCTAGCAGCAACCTCTGAATGTTTACAACCATAAATCAAACCCATGTTTTTTTTAAACTGTCTTCTTTATGTAGGTGCATCTTTAAAATCTACTAAACACTGTCAGTGACTTTTAAAGCTTGACTATAGGCTGTCTCCCTCTCTGTCCTACCCACTGGCCTAGCCGTGTCGAGTTGATCGGAGGCTACCATGAATACACAGATGTGAAAAGTTGCCAGGATGTCGTGCACCTCTACCACCTGTTGTGGTCGGCTACCGTCCTCAACATTGTGGCCCTCTTCCTGGGCATCATTACTGCTGCGGTGCTGGGAGGCTTCAAAGACATGGTGTGTCCACTGAACGAGCATGTCAGAATTATCAGTAATGGCCAATGAAGGTGATTTAAGCAGCTTATCTGTAAACCTCTGGTGTCTGTAGATCTCTGATACATCAGTATGCTCTACTTCATCAGACACCTGCTCCTGCCTCAGAGAGCACATCTGAACCAGAGGCCATCACAGCTCCAGTCCCCTCGGAGACTCCTCCACCCACCACTTCTCTCAACCCATATTACAACACTGCCCCCTGCCTGCCGCCTTACTCGGCCTACGACCTGCAGGTATGGAGCTGCTTTGAACCTGCAGTTATGTAGAAAAGAAGCACACAGACTTCTTTTTTCTTTTTTAGCACATATCTAAAAAGTTTCACTGTGATATGAGTGATTTATGAGCGGTAAAGATTTGCTCTAAAATGCAAGAATCCACCTGAAATAAATGAGAGCGTATCATGAATTAAGATTACATTTACTGGATCAGTTCATATTTAATTAACTGCACCAAGGAGGTTCTGTTTTTGGTAGCTTTTGCATGTTATTCTGCCTGTAAACACAATAGCTCAAAACGTTTTGAATGAATTTTGATTAAACTTTGTAGGGGTGTAGAGTGAGGTCATCTTAACAATCCATAAAAATCTGCACATGCACCAAGGTCTGCGAGGTCAACTTAATGATTTATTGGTTTAAAATTGACAAAAAGCCTTATAACTTAGAAACTATGATTCTTAGAAGTGCAGAGTGTCTTGTCAGCATATAGAAAGTACCATATAAAGATTAAAAATATAATGCCACATTTGATCTCTGACCTCACCTTCAGGGTCAGTATATCTGAAGGTCAAAGTGATAATAATGCTCTACAGAGCTATATAAAACTATGTTTCTTACTTACATTGTTTCCATTGACAACATACAGGTATATAGGGATTTATATATGGGGATTCTAAATATCATGTTATAGTTTGCATCCAAATATCATGTCACATTTGACCTCTGAGCTCACCTTTACATTTTATATCTGCCTTTCTTTCAAGTTGACCCCAAAACGTGTTATCTTTAAAGTATTGTCAAGAGAAAGCAAATGAGCTTCTAGTTAGTTAGAAATATACTGTAGTATGATATTATAAATAAACTCAAGGTATACATGTCCGGTTATTTACAAATCTATACCTATTATCCATTACCTACTGTGCATGCTACCCTTATCTTTTCATTAACCGAAATCACATGGCAGCAACTCAGTGCATTTAAGCATGTAGGCACAGTCAAGACAACCTGCTGCTCAAGTTCAATGGAGAAGAAAGGTGATTTAAGTGACTTTGAACATGACGGGCCAGAGAGGATGGTCTGAGTATTTAAGAAATCTTGTGGTCTCGTGGGATTTTCCCACACAACCACCTTTATAGTTTATAGACACTGGTCAGAAAAAGAGAAAATAAGCAGTGAGCAGCAGTTCTCTGGGTGAAAATGCCTTGTTGATGCCCGAAGAGAGTGGCCAGACGGCTTTGAGCAGATAGGAAGGCTCAAATATCCACTTACTATAACTAAATTATGCAAAAGAGCATCTCTGAACGCACAACATGTTGAACCTTGAAGCAGCAAAAGTACAGGCTACAGCCAAAGACCAGAACCAGGTGCCACTCCTGTCAGCTAAGAACAGGAAACTGAGGCTACAATTCGCACAGGCTAATCAAAATTGGACAATAGAAGATTGGAAAATGTTTCCTGGTCTTTTGAGTCTTGATTTCTGCTGCCACATTTCAATAGTAGGCTCAGAACTTGGTGTAAATAACATGAAAGCATGGATTCTTTCTGGCTTGCATCAGCGGTTCAGGCTGGTGGTGATAATGTAATGGTGTGGGGGATATTTTCATAGCACACTTTGGGTCCCTCAGTACCAACTGAGCATCTTTTAAACACCACAACCTTCCTGAGTGTTGTTGCTGAACATGTCCATGTCTTAATGACATGACTTTTTAGTAACAAATGTTACCTAGAGTAGTAGTAAACATTATTTCAGTCCCTGAACTCTAGCCCAATACAAAAGAAGGAAGAAAAAAAAACAACAACACAAGGACAACAACAACAAAAAAAAGTAGACATCAGTGATTATAAATAAAAATCTAGAATTGTTCAGATGTTTCCAGAAACAAGAGGAATATCTTGTGTTACTTAAAATATGCTAGTTATTTTTAGAATCAATCAACACATAAATGTGCACATTTCATTTCATTCATAAACATTTGGTTTGCACTTGTCCATCTTGGATACAAAATCCTGAATAATTCCTTACATGCCACCCGAAGCTTTTTTTCATTCTTGCTTTACTGTAACTGCACCACAGATATGCTCCATGGAATGGAGTACAGGAAGCTCTAAAAGGAGCAGCAGTAAATCAGTTTGTTGTGGACTATTTTCAGCTCTGGGTGTGCAGTGACAGCATGTGGAAAGATTCAAAATAAACTCCAGTGTATGTTTCTTAGAGTTCTCCTGGTGCAACGTTGTAGTTCACTCGTGTGTTTTTAATTATTTTTGGACAACAATGAAGCTCTTTATCGGGCAATTTGCATAAGCAGGATCTAACTATTATTGGTGCTTGGGTTTTAATGGAATTTAATGACAATTGGAAAAATATTAACTATCTCTAGACTTAGTCCTAAACTGTTAATAGCATGCCATCATACAATAGCTAGAAGCAATCAAAATTCTGTCTAATAAATGTTTTCCTTTACTTGCAGGGCTCCTATGTATTCCCTGACTCCTCGGGCCTGTCAGACGATTCCCAGTCTGGAGCCAGCCACCTTTGGCCCACAATGATCCCTCCACGCTATTCCCCTCCTCACAACCTTCCAGACGAGAAGCCCCCACCATACAGTCCATAAGACGGCCGTGAGAGAAAATCCACCTGAAACATTACTGGGTGTTTGCACAGTTCCTCTGGGCTTTTCTTCATAATCCTTCAGAACCGTGTTGAAGAAAAGGAAGCGAGGAAGAGGCGGACAGCCACAGAGCACGCTAACTTTGAGTTCAGCCCAATACGAGGGAGGAAGCGTTTCTCTCCCCGGGAACCACTTGCACTCTGGCTTGCACTGTGTGTGTTTGTGCACAAGCACATCGCGAGAGACAAGCTGCGCAAAGCCAGGACTGTTTACACATCTATCTGCCTTATGCAAAGTAAACTGACTTCCAGTATTGGATTTATTCTGTAAAAACAAACAAAAAAAAACCTCTCCGCCAGCTCATGCTTTATGTTCACCTCTCTTTAGCAGAAATGTAAATGCTTCCTTCTTCAAGAAGAAGATCCAGTCCTCACTGAGAGGATCTGGGCTGAGTATAGCTCCATGTGTAAGGTTGATATTGAGCTAGGTGAAAGCTTTGGCATATTTCCTGAATCTGAATCAGCTAGAAAAGTCCAAACATAAAACTTATAGGCCCAGGCATTCGTTTCCGTAGCAGTTAATAGTGTCACTGTGCATTATTACAGGCAGACTTAGCAGTATTGGCGGTATTACATGCTCATAATGTATGTACAACAGTATGATACGCAGTTAGGCCTAACATATACAAACAGATCAAGATTCCTATTTATCAGATCTTCACATTATGTTTAAGATTATCCTGATCAGTGTGTGGTGAACTTTGCAGAGCCGTGTTAATGAAGAAATAAGCTATTGTACCCAGAGTAGTTGTTGAGGATATCCAGTTAACAGTTACACTCCAAAAACTTATTTATTGTGTTTCCACTAAAAGCTGCAAAGCAGGTAAGCACTGTGTATGTCTCTCTCTTTTTTCAAGTAGCAGCAATAGCACATGTGTCAGAAGGGTTATTCCATATAAAATCAGTCAAACGCGAGCCACTGAATCTGCTGAGGGTTAGTTGAACAAAAAGAAAAAGGGTACCAACGCTCAATCTCAATCTGAACAAAAATTTTATTTTGGCTTTAGATCACGTTTGTCAGGCCTGAAATTTCATTAAGAGGTTTTAAAAAAGTGGAAATAATAATTCCACCTAAGAATACAAATGTGGATGTGACCATTATTAAACCACCACCCTGACCCAGCCTCTGGTGGATGACAATCACTGCTTCATGAGCATCACTAAAAGCGCACAACAGTTTGTTTCATTCATACATGGAGATTAACCAAGTGCGTGCATCAAAAACAACTCTACATGTGCACAAAACCAAACATTGAACAGTAAATGGATATGGATGGATAAGTATGAAAAACAGTAATCGGTTAATATACACGTTAAAAGTGAGGTATCCTCATCTCTCTTATTAGTCTTCCACACATAACAGAATCCCTAGTACGTACACTAAATGTGTGCTGATGTTCTCATTAATATTTTTAATAATAGTTTTTAGTGGCTCAGCACCCAATAATCTGATTTTTAATTTATTTCATTCACAAAAAAAGCACCAATTATCAACCTGCCCTCGTGCACTTCCAGGATCTGTGAACCGGAAAAATTTTACAGTATGAAGGAAATATTTTGCATGACGTTATCGTACAAATAAAACTATCCGTTTCTGAGTGGCACTCTTTGTAGCCCCTCACTGATTTTTCCATGGAATAACCCAGAGGTTTGTAAGGCTGAGTGTGAACAGTCAGTGCTGGATTCACTGATATGAGGTGTCAGAAATTATAAACCTCATCAATGTCCATGAAAACAGTCACTGTCACATTCTCAGGAGCTGACGAAGGCACAGCTTTTTTCGGCTTGTCATTAAAACTCATTTTATGTAATTTACACAGAGCTGTTTCTTTTTAGCAAATCAGTTTTGGTTACTTATCCACTGGGTTGTAAAAAGAAAAGGAGGAACTTCTGTCACAAACTCACCTATTCTGAGGTACATTCAGCAGAAAGAAAAAACACACCTGTGTGCACATGATTGGTTGTAGGGGTTTTTTCTGCTTCATATGAAAAATTTTAATTGTCTGATGTGATAAAAGAAACCAGCAGAGGTTTTTTTGTTCACTGTTGCCACTGTGAGTTTGCAAGTTGTGGTTGCAGTGAACAACTGTCCTCCTTAGTGATAAATGATATTTTTCAATGCTAATGCTCTTAACAGCAATGCATAATTAACAGTCCCAAAGACTGTCATGGTGCAGGCCCTCTATCCATCCTGTCTGAAACAAGCAGTTTTAGCTCCCTTTCTGTATGCAGTCCTGTGAAAAACTAACCACACCCTTACTGCTTTCATAGGAATTAAGAGGGTAAGTAGCAGATTGTCACTAAGTCTGAGCATGTCTATAAAAACAGAGGCTTTGGCACTTTGCAGGTCTAGAACATTCAGGTGTGTTAGCACAATGTCACAGTCTTCCCAGGAGTTGACATTCCAGCAATCCAACCCAAGGTCAGACTGTACAATGCTCAGAGAAACTAAAAAAAAAACAAAAAAAAAAAACAGAGCTATATCTCAGACCCTACAGACTTATAGATGAACAAACAAGTTTTCTGGAACAATGTCCTTCGGACAGATGATACCAAAGTGGAGATGTCTAGTCATAATGCACAGCACCACATTTGGTCATATCAACTAAACACAGCAAATCAGCTGTGAAGCATGGTGGTGGAGGGGTGGTGCCACAGGACCTGGGCACCTTGCAGTCATTTAGTTGACCATGAACCCCTCTGTATACCAAAGTATTCTAGATTAAAACATGAGGCCATCTGTGCACCAGCTAAAGCTTGGCGTGATGCAAAGGCCCAGCCAAAGTCCAGACCTCAACCTGATTGAAATGCTGTGGTGGGACCTTAAGAGCATAAACCAATGTCTGCAAACCCCAATGAGCTGAAGTAACAACTAGTTTGCCAATATTCCTCCACGTTACAAAAGACTGACAAGTCTTACAGAAAATGATAACTTCAAGTTACTGCTACTAAAGGTGGTTCTACAAGCCACCGAATCATGGGGTGTACTTAGTCTTTCACAAGTAAAAACTCATGATGGTATATGACAGAAAATGAGGAAAAGCATAATCGATCTACTTTAAATTACATGAAAAAAATACTTTAAAAGTAAATATTCACCGCTGGTTTTGCTGGAACTTTAAAAAAATAAATAAAAAAAAATCACACACCAGAAAATATTTTGCAGAATCACCTCCTGCAAAAAAAAAAGAAACTTTGTAATAAGATTTAAATGCAAAGTCCTCACACAACTGTGCTCCTTCCGCACAAATAATATTTAATTTTAAAACATTCCCGAAGATCATTTTGATCAAAACTACAGCATGTAATTCTGCAAAGGCCTGTAGAGTTACATGCCAATAAGATTTTTGCTTTCATTTTGAGATATCAGAGAAGCCACACTGTAGACACAAACAAGAAATCAAATTTAACTGTTTATATGCTGGTGGACAATTATCAAGGTAAAAGAATAATTTATTTGCTGTCAAAATGGAGTGCGGTGCTACACAGACACACACCATACATCACACACTGATGTTAATCTGTTTATTAAAAAGAAAACCTGGATGATGACATGACAAAGAACAGATTCCCCTGTTAGCACTACTTGTACTAACCAATCACTAACCCTCGGACACAATGGAAAACAGAGCGGAAAGAATATAACATAGAAAACATCTTCTGCCTGACTGAGTGCTATAGCTATATATATATATATATATATATATATATATATATATATATATATATATATATATATATATATATATATATATATATATATAGTGCTATAGTGCTATAGCTACGGACTGTAATAATCAGTTTATTTCCATCCTATCATCACACCCATAGGAGAAATCTCTAGCACTGTACATGTAGCCGGGCAGATTTTGTCATTTTAAATGAAGTGGCATGGCAATTGATAGAAATAAAAAGTAATGACAGAAAGCATTTAAAAGGGACCTATTACGCTCATTTCCAGCTCCATACTAGAGTAGTTTTACATGACTCACAATTCAAAATCATCCTTATTACTTATAGTCGCATTTCTTATACTGGGCATATACTCCTCCCTGTTTAAGACTGTGGTTCTCAAACTGTGGGGAGGGCCCGACTGGTGGGACGCAGAGCCACCAGATGTGGAGTGTGGACAACAAATGATTACATACTCACCCTGTTAAATATGACCATTCATCATTGTAACAGTGAATGTTTGACAGAAAAATCTTAATAGGTCCCCTTTAATAGATAAAGTTTTTTTTTTTGTTTCTTTACAGTGTGCTACAAAAATGAAATAACTGCATACCCAGGATGACAAAGTACAAATATATTTCAGTTCATATTCAACGTTCTCTTGTACAGAATTAGATTTAAATCAGAAATGGGAATGATCAGTCCTGAAAATTCATCATTTCATGTGTAATGTATGTACACATACGCACACATTTAAAAAAAAAAAAAATGGTTTCATACCTCAGTTAAATAAGTAACCCCATTTCTATTTTATCAAACAGGCCTCAGCTTAATGTCATTTCAGAATTAAGGGAACACGGCGTATGAGCTGAGTATAGCAGTGACTTCACACTGTGAAAATTAAATAATTTTTTTTTTTTTTGCTTTTTCATTCATCGAAACTCTCCATTTCTACTTTGTTTGAACCACTTCTATTTCTTTGCTAACTCCATTGTATCTGAGTGATAGAAAAGACCATGGCTGTTACAGTCACATTACACCATTCGCTCCATAATTCTTCAAATATAAAGACAAATTACTTTCCTGACGTCGCAACTCAGACCCACCGGGAAACCTAATAACTGTGTTATTACTACAGTATTAGTTCACTAATTTCATCAAACTGACAGACTAATGCGACCATACCTTACAGCTGACACTATTAAGAATTACATGAAATATTGTTAATGTGGAACCAAAGAGAAAAGGGGGGAGGTTCACCTAAAAGGCACATATTATAAGGAGTGGCGCCTGCTGTGCTTAGTAGTACTCTGCTGCGCCCTGTGGAGGCGTGTTCATAGTTGACTCCGGTTGTGCGCGACTGTTAGGGGGCATGTGAGCGTCGGGTTCGACGAAGATGTCGTCCCAGTTCAACATCCTGCTTTGGGTGGACGAGTGGACCGCTTCGCCGACTGAGGTTATGTGATGCACGCTGCCATCCTCGGATATTACCGGGACCCCTGGCCCGTCTGTAGTCCATGAGTACGACTTCATCTGCACTGTTTTACATGGCAGCAGGCGGTACAAGTTGTTGGTGCCGTCATCTTTCTCTTTCCTCCCACAGGGATCCTGATTGTGGACTTGCTTGCAGTGAGCAGAGAGTAACTGGTAGTTTATAAACATTTCATTGCACAACAAGCACTGGTACCTCCTCTCTCCTGTGTGGTGGATTTCATGTTTAGTTCTGTACTCTGCGAGGGCAAACACCTTATTGCAGTAACGACACGGGTACTTCTTTTCCCAGGAGTGGGTGTTGAAGTGACGGCGCAGACTCGGCAAACACACGTAGGGCCGCTTACAGACAATGCACACGTAGAAAGTCTTTCCATCCATGATGAGCTCGTAGTGATCCTCGAGCTCCGTTTTGGTCCTCTTTTTGTTTGGTCCTGCCTTGGGTGACACGGGTGTTTTATCAAAGGGTTTCAACGGCGTCGCCATAAAAGCTCTCTTCCCTTTATTGGCTTTGGAGCCTCCTTCGCCTGGATCTTCTTTCACTGGGACAATGTCATATGTATCTTCTCCAATATTGGCATACACCTTACAGCCTGATGAAAATGATTCAATTTCCGTGGCTGTGCTGAGTGTCACTGTCTTTTTACCCGTTATAGCAGATTTGGGAACGCTGGTTTGAACTGCCGAGCTTTCCGACATATCCGAGAGTCTTATTTTGAAGTCGCCCTGCTGAGATGAAGTAGAGACGTGCTTCTTGTGGACTCCCATTATGTCGCTGTTTTCAGAGGGCTGAGAGGCACTCGATGGCTCTGGGGTCAAACTGCTTATTCTGGCTGGTGTTGAGGGAGCACTTCCTGAGGAAACTCTGGCAGGGGAAGATGAGTTGTTGGAGCTGCTGTCTGGACTCTGCAGAGGGCTCCTATCTGTGAAACTGGGTTTAGGAGGAGGATTTGCTGCACATGGTTTTGAGGGGGTGGTAACTTTGTCTTCATGTTTTGACGCCGTATGATTTGATTCTAAATTTTGGCTTGATGGGATATTTTCTGAATCTGCTTTCTCCAAATCAATGACCTCACCAGAGTTGGCCACTTTGTTGTGAGCGTCTGTTTGTGAGACAAACAGAACATCGTTGTCTGAGTCCTCCTCATTACCTGCAGGCTTGTTCACCTGATTGAACTCCTCCGCAGATATTGAGAAGGACTCCGTGATGATCGGCATCATCTCTGTGGACGTGTCACTTTTACTTTCCACCTCCTTAGACAAACCAGGCAGGCCCTTAACTTGTGATAACGGTGAACCCAAGTTTGCAATGAATTTGACGCCTAGTATCTGCCCAGCATTTATGAGCTCCTCGAGCATGTCAGAGCGGACTCGGATGATCTTTGAGCTGTAAATATAGTTGAGAATCTGCTCAAAGATCTCGGGCCGGATGAAGTTTAGTTCGATCACTTGCCCAGCGACGGTAAACAGCTGGTGGAAATACGTACTCGAGGCAGACAGGATGGTTTTGTGAGCTCTGAACTTCTTGTCCTGTATGATAATGGTGATGTCGCAAAATAATCCGTGGCTCCGCTGCTCATTCATGTTCTTCAGCACAGCTGCTGAGTACTGTGTGTCGGTCGCAGAGATCAGCTTCAGACTTGGCATGTCTACAAAGAGAAAAAAAATTTTTTTGTCAAACCTGTGAACGCACGACAATGTCAAGCAGGTGACATTTATTTATAAAGTACTTTTCACAGACTCAAGAGTCACAAGGTACTAAATAAAAGGAAATACACAAAAGTGTAAAGAAATGAAATGATTAAAAGAGCACTACAATAATAAAAAA
The DNA here is from genome assembly GCA_024447675.2 of Pterophyllum scalare. Taxonomy (NCBI): domain Eukaryota; kingdom Metazoa; phylum Chordata; class Actinopteri; order Cichliformes; family Cichlidae; genus Pterophyllum; species Pterophyllum scalare. Next base: position 147,465 of record JAMQGT020011781.1, read on the forward strand.
AAAAGTAAAAAGGAAAGTGAAGTTAAAAACAATACAAAATTAAGATAAACAAAAGTACAGCTTCATTTTTAGATTTAATTGAGCTTTTTAAATTATAATTTTTTTTTCTTTTTGAGCCACTTTATTTTGCCAATTTTTATGTTATTGTCCTGACCTAGTCTACTTTATTTAATCTATTTTATAGGTTATAGTTATAGGTTGTGTTTCCCAGTTTTCCAACTTTTGGGATAAATAAAGCAGATCTTATTATGTCTTGATTAAAACATTGCATCATGCAGGTCAACTTGAGTCAAAGAGCTGGCTCGAATTCAGTTTTGCTGTTTCCTGCTTTTCTAGTTCCAACCGTATCTGGCACAGGACAGGAATACCTCAACAACCAGGACGATTTACATGACAAGGTTCAAACCTGAATTACAGTTGATGTTTTTCCAACACTTCCTCTTAGACACACTGAATCAGCTAACTGGAACCATGGTAATGTTGTACTCCACACATCCACAAGAGCTACAGTGTCTTTTTTGGTGCAAATTCTCAAGTCTATGTTCACTCATTGGCCAAACTATTGACTGAACATCTGGAGGCTGTCATTTTTTCTGAGCCTCTAGTTGGGGTCTTTGATTATGCTCATTGTGCTCTACAAAACTACAACATTGCCAGTGAACTGTTTTAGCTAATAATAATAATAATAATAATAATAATAATAATGCTAAAATCATATTTATAAAAATGTTAATAAAATACAACAGAATACTGTGTTAGGGTGTATATAATAGAGTGGCTTTATAAAAAAATTAGATCAATAAATTAAATAAAGGAAAAAAGAGATGATAATGTGGCTTAGTGTGGCAGTGTTATTTTCAAACTAACATTATAAATTGCTGAAGAAGTGTCTTCAGAATATTACAAAATATTCCAGCCATCCATTTGTCTCACTTCCATCTCACTCCATCCCTCTGTCACACCAACCCTCGCCATGTCCTTCTTCAATACATCTATGAACCTCTTCTGTGGTCTTCCCCTTTTCCTCCCGCCTAGCAGCTCCATCTTCAGCATCCTTTGCTCCTTATATCCACTATCCCTCCTCTGCACATGTCCAAACCATCTCATTCTTGCCTCTCTAACACTGTCGCCAAACTGCTCAACCTGAGCTGTTCCTCTGATGTACTCATTTCTAATCTTGTCCAAGAAAATCTTAGCACCACCGGCTCAACCTCCTGATTTTTTTGTTAGTGCCATCATCTCCAAACCAAACATGATAGCAGATCTCACTACCATCATGTAAACTTTCCCTTTCACTCTTGCTGCTATCCTTCCGTCACAAATCTCCCCTGATAATTCATTTACAATGCAAATAAAGTGAACAAGTTTAACCCAAACAGAAACTAACAATAACCAAATCAGCTTCACCGAATCACACATTATTGATTTTAGGCATGTTTACTAATTGGTCATGTACATAAAACAGTTTTCTTTTCAGTTTCCAAAGCAGGGTTGCTCGTTGTAGTTTAGCCGTTAATCAGTTTCAGTGGTAGTTTTTGTCTTTTTAAAATCACTGTATTATAGGAGACAGGTCTAGTGTAAACATTTGGAAGTTCTGATGTATTAACAAAAAACAAAACAAAACCAAAAAAACCCGACAACACTCAGCCAAGTGGACATCCTCTAAAGAGGACCTCATCAGCAAAGACTACACCTGAAGCGATTCCCTCTATATTTGTTTTAGTTTAGTTTAACTATAACACCCTTGGACGGGATGAATCCGCGTCTCTGCCAACAATGTCAGACATGCTAATTATTTTAGCCGGGCAACAAAAACAATACCGTCTCATTAGCTAGCGGTGAATAAACATCAATTTACCGGAAATTTTTAGTCTCTTGTAATAAAGAAAAACAGGTTAAGAAACACATTTAAAAAACGTTAACGGGGCACTGGGCCACACTGAGAGCAAAATTATTATTTCTACTGAAGCTTTTAAGACATCTGTCGCTAACAAAGGTAGCGCCGTTTCCTCTTTAATGAATCGCGGCCCGCTGTTTAGCATCCTGTTAGCATCTCTCTAGCGCAGGATGCCAGTGAATGGATGCCAAACGGAAATCCTCTCAAACAGTAGCGTTAAATTAACGATATTTACCTGCAAACCTTTATGATTTTCGCCAAAAGTGAGCAGGATCGCAGCCAGTGGGTATGTTAATGAACTACAAACAATGGCTAACAACAACAGAGCGCCTCAGTGTTCATCCTCAGCCACCAGGAGTCGCCATCGTAAACGAATAACAGCTATCAAGTACAAACTATGTGGCTTTAAAATACTTTTAAAAACATCACACTGGCTTCATAAAAATATAAACGCAACTCAGTTCGGAGGTTATTTCACCTGAAAACTGTTTACTTTTTTTACACGCCGGGTAGCATCGCGATAACTGCCGGTTCACCAGCCTCGCTTTCAAAATAAAAGCTCGCAATGATCACAGGTGAATAAACAGAGTAAAATTTATACCTGCGGAACACTGTTTGGGTTCAGCGTCTCTTTTCATGCCGGGATCCAGCGGTGAAAGGCCCTTAAACTCTCTCTGAAGCTGATCGTACATCATCTTCCTCTTTTGGCCCTGGTACGGGTTATACTTTTCCGCGTGTTTTGCGTCGTAGTGCTTCTTCATGTTGAACTCCTTGAATAAAACCTTCTGCCTGCAGATGAGACAGGTCGCAGTGGTGTCCAGCTCCGTGAAGAAGTACTCCTTAGCCACTTTCTCCTCCACGGGCTTGCTCACGGGATCCGATTTTTTTTTAATTTGAACTATAGAAAAAGACATCTCGATGTGTGGAGTTGCGCTGTTTCTTTGCTGCTAAAAAAGGCGCAAAATAAATGAACACGCAGGCCAGTTTGCGGAGACTGGTACCGCTAACGTTGGGGTGTGCAGTAGGAGACACGATCGTGTGTTTGATCCCGGTTAGATCCCGGTAGATCCGTGTGAGCGCTGTGAGCGCGTAAGCGAAAACCGGAAGTTGGGTTTTTACTGTCACGAAAGTCTTTGTCAGTTTGGTCAAATGCTTAAGTGTTTGAATTTTAATGCCTGCTCTAAAATTAATAAATTTGACTTTGACAAATTCCCCCCATATTAATTAAAATAAAAACACTGAAACTAACAACATATTTGAAGAATAAAAAGTAAAATAAACCGAGCCAACTCACTCTGGAAACTGAAACAAGCAAACAAATGAATACAGTCTAAAGGTAATAAAAATATTTAAATTGATGTTCTTTTATTATTTTTCCCTCTTATTTCTATGTTTCTCATGTTATGTTTCCTATACAAGAAATTTTTCGTTGCGTCTTTAAATGGCATAAAAATCCCTTTAGAGAGGAGCAATTATGTCTGAAATAGAAATTTGGTTTGTCTCTCTAAGAAATGAGGTGGTAGTTGTAATTACTTCCATGCATTAATAGCAAAAAGATTACAACAGTGCATAAAGTGTTTTCTTTGCATTCAGAGTATTTGCGTTCACTTCAGGATGTTTTGATTTTCAAAATATATCATTCTTGATGTTATACAGTATGTTTAGCTACAACTTAAATGAGTTATATTTTCCTGCTCCGTCTTGTCATAATCTGTGGGAAATATATCGGTTTGGTGGGAACTGTTTGCGATGGGATATGACATCGGATTATTTTTTGAGAGGGACCAAACAGGACTTCCTGTTATTGAACGGTCTCGCTACGTACGGACAAGAGGAATGGAGTGCGACATGTTCTAAATCTCTTAGATACTGATTGAAATTAATTACTATCTACCCGTCCTGTAGTGAGTCTCCTGCGGTCAGAAGGTATGCCTCTGTCGGATCGGTCAAGTTCTGACGGCGGCGGGGAGTCTCGCAGTCCTCGGGCCCGTAGACCTCGGACCCGCTCCCGCAGCCGCCACCGCAGCGACAGCCGCGACCGGAGCTTATCTCCCGACAGCTTCGGGCCCAAACTCCCGAAGCCGCGCAACCGGGAAAGGGAACGCGAGGAACGGGAGCGTCGATTTAGAGAGGCGAGAAACATTAGACGGTTCCGCATAGGAAGTCCCCGTCGTAGCGGCTCGAGGTCTAGATCCAGATCCAGATCCAGGTCCAGGTCCAGGTCCCGGTCCAAGGAGCGCCACAATAACAACACCAGCAGCAACAGCCACAACCACAGCAACCACTGGTCCGAGCCTCCGGGAAAACACGGCGGCCTCAAAGATGATTATTACTACGAACAGCAGAGGGACGACGCTCAGAGACAGAGACAGGAGGCCTTCATCGCAAGGTATGAAAACCCCTCCATCACTGTGGAGAGCCATTGTACAAATCAGTTCTCAGGTATACATAGCATATTCACGCATCTTACGATGTGCCAACACACTGATTTGATTCGCCTTAAAGTCAATAAATTGTAATTATTCTGCATCAGTTTTAATTCATTTTCTGCCAAAGTACTGCTACTCAGCTCAGATTAACAGTCCTCTACAGGTGGGGGGCTCTTTAATTTATGTGCAGCTTGATATATAATTTAAAAACAGCTATTTGTTTTGCAAACCAAAACCATCTTTCTGCCTTTCTGTTTCAGGCGTCTGCAGGAGAGGGAGAGGATTGGTGAGCTGGGTTGTCCTGAAGTTTGGGGATATTCGCCCAGAGTGAAAGAGCCAGAGTGAGTGAAGAACTTCCTGTTATGAGGAGACAGAGTAGCTACAGATCATTACAAACATTTTTATTCAAATTTCTTGTGATTTTCCTCTTAAAGTCTTTAAAAGGTCTTAAATGCAGCATGCTCGTACCCTAGGAGAGGATTCAAGTGTTCTGTTTTTGTTCAAGTGGCAAAATCTTAAATGTCTTTTCTCTCACGCCCCCCCCCCAAAAAAAATAAAAAATCAGCTCCGATGAGTTCACACCAGTTGAAGAAGATGAGAAAAACAGCAGTTCAGAATCAAGCTCAGAAGGTACACAGAGTTTAAACACAATTTACAGCAATGCAGTGTGTTGTGTGATTTTATAATACACCTGTTCTGTCTGTGATTATCAGAAGAGAAGAAGAAGAAAAAGAAGAAGAAGAAGAAGTCCAAGAAAAGAAAGAACAAAAAGCACTCAGAGGACAGCGAGCTGGAATCGGATTCCGATGGTAAGGTGGTCAAAAGGAAAATGAAGGCTCGCCAGATAATCAGAATTATCAGCTGAACTGTCATGTTTATGTGTTTCAGAAGAAGAAATAAAGAAGAAGAAAAAGAAAAAGAAGAGTAAAAAGTAGGTTTTGATATGAAGCTGTGCACCAGTTCCGTTGAAATGGAGATTTCCATTTTGACTCACCAAACATCCCATTTCTCATAAGGTCGAAGAAGTCCAAGAAGAAGAAGGCAAAGAAGAGCCGGAAGGAGTCCAGCAGTGCCTCCAGCAGCGAGGTGTCAGAGGAGGAAGAGGAGGAGGAGGAGGAGGATCCTAATGGGGTGATGTGGGTGGAGAAGACCTGCATGGATGAACATGTGGTCGGTCCTGAAGCTCCGCTCACTCACATGTCTCAGAATGATCGACCTCTGGAGTGAGTCTCTGTTCATGTTTTTCCTGCTTTAAAGTGGAGTGAACCTAACCCTCTTAAAGCTTAACAGAAACAATTGCTATTTGCAATGGAATATACGCTGTCCTATATTCCTGTGTCCAGTATGGAAAACTGAATCAATGCCAAGCTTATAGATTAGCATAAAAACAAGTGATAGTAGAGTTGAAGTTATTTTTGTAACTGATTGGTTCTTTCAATCATTTTTTTATCTAAAAAAAAAAAAAAAAAAAATCTGTTCATCAGATGTGACAAAGTAAAACCTACTATATGAAAAAGTGTTTCTGCACCAGTGCGCAACCTTTTTAGATCAATCAGCAGACTAAATGTAGCTGCCTGTATGAATAAAGCATTTTTGTTTTTTCTTCCCCCAGTTTCGGTCATGCCCTGTTGCCAGGTGAGGGTGCTGCCATGGCGGAGTACGTGAAAGCCGGCAAACGCATCCCAAGAAGAGGAGAGATCGGTCTCACCAGCGAGGAGATCGCAAACTTTGAGAAGTCTGGTTATGTCATGAGTGGCAGCAGGTGGGTAATGTTTAGAAGGTAGACAGTGAATTTTCACCTCAGCTGTGATCCAGTTTATGCAAGAGCAGTTAAATCAGTGTGATGCTGTGATGAAGATTATTCTCACAAATACACTGCCTCCCCCCCCCCCAAAAAAAAATCACTACCTGGATTTAACTAAGCAAATAGTTATTTTTGGCCTGTGTGTGATTAATATTTTTGGCCTGGCAGCAGGTTATTTAACCCTAACAGATACAGCGAGTAGCTTCTCATTTCTTAAAAAAAGACAAATTGGAAGAAAAATTCTATGTTTGTGGAAAAGATGTTCCTCTGTTTTAGCTAAAATAAATAAACAAAAATTTAGCCTATCCCATAGTGACGGGTGCATCAGGGTAAGATGAGGGGCAGGTGAAGTGATGCCCCCATCATGCCCAGTGTTTCGTGGCAGTGCGATGAGCTGGGGTTGGTTCAGGTGGTCAGAGGGATCTACTGCAGACGAAATTCAACACAGCCGGGCTTTCTTTGATTTCGCTGGCTCGCCAAAACAAAAAAACCCCAGTGGGAGACAACGGGTATCACAACAGTGGTTATCAGGTGTCTCTGTTAAGTTGGGCTCCCTGCCTCAGGCTCTGTGCGTGCTGACAGAAAAGGAGCCATTCATGGGTCATGTGACTCTCCTTCCACACGAAATGATCCCTATGAGTGCCGCCTACTCCAGTCAGAAAGGTTATCAGATGATCATGATGATGAACTCTATAAAGAACATAAAAACTATAACAGTAAAATGCGATACTGCTGGATATAAGACCAATTTTATTTATATAGCGCCAAATCACAACAAACAAGGCGCATTATTTTGTAAGGTATAGACCTTAAGCTGAAACTCAGAACATAACCCGCTCCTGTCCTGGTTATGTGTATAGCATAAGTTACCATGGTGATTTAGCCAGTAAAATGAGAACCACTTTAGTGACACAGAAACACTCTTGACTTTAAGCTTAACACAGCTCACTTCATAGTGCAAACCTCGGGTCCAAATTTAGCAACGTTACATGCCCAAAAATATTTTTTTCTGATAGTATATTCCATGATTACACAGGCACCTTATTTAAATACATTATATTTGATGCCGATGCTCAAACGTAAATGTAAGACATGTGATACAAACAGAAGATAGAGAGAGAGGTTCACTCTGTGCTCCAAGTGGTCAGTGTTTTACTTGTTGATTCAGACACTAAATCTCTCCCTAAAACAAACGAAGTAGATTGTTTCAAATACATTTTCAAAATTTTTTAAAAACCTTCAAAAAAAATGCAATAATCTCGGCATGTTGTAGCATTTGCTTTAGGCTGACTTGAGGTGGGCAGATTCAGGCGAGTGTTCAACTTGTCTTCCTGTAACACTGACAAATTTTTCACCCTGCAGACATCGTCGTATGGAGGCTGTGCGTCTGAGAAAGGAAAACCAGATTTACAGCGCGGACGAAAAGCGAGCCCTGGCATCTTTCAACCAGGAGGAGAGGAGAAAGAGAGAGAGCAAGATCCTGTCCGAGCTTCAGGGAGATGGTGTACAGGAAAACCAAAGGCAAGGAGGAGAAGTGAACGGCCAGCTGATCTGCTGTTACTGGAAACCTTTGTTCTTTGTCTGGTGGCATGAGATGTAAAAAAAATTTTCTCCTCAGTTTCAATGGCGTGTATAGTGCAAAATTATTTTAACTGTTAAAAAAATGCATCTTAATAGTAGTTCAGTTGTATTTTCCTTTCCTTTTACACTCGTGTTCATTTCCTCTTGTAAACTTCTTCCAATGCACCTAACCAGAATGTTAAATAAATTTTTGCTTTGTCATTATAGTATTTCTTTCTGCACTCACCAGGAGTTCTACTATATGTGATAAATGTATCCAACAATTCAAGATCAATGGAGCAAATACTGGAGAAACATCCATATTCTTTTTGCACTTTTTCAGTCACCTTCTTATATACAGGAAGTAGCTACATGAAATTTTCAGTGCTGAAAAATAAGTTTAAGTTATGTTAAAAAAAAAAAGTCAATTTTACACCAACTGAAAGTGTCACAATCTAAAGCCAAAATCCTGTTTTTGTTGAGCACTCCCCCCCCACACACCTATTTTCCACATTTGAGCATCAATATATGGGATGTACCATAGTTTTAGCAGCAAGACTCTAAAAATGTAATGTCTGTGATACAGAGTAACAAACTAGCACTTCAAAAAGTGCATTTTGAGTAAGCTCATGTCACAGTGTGGGATAGTGTGGGTCGGTCAGAACAGCATGTGAGAGGTCTCCTTTTTACTCGCATTTTGGCACCAAGCACATCCTCTCTTCTTAGTTCCCTTTGTTTTGGTTTGTTTTTAAGAGAAGCTTAAATCTGTTAAACAGCCCTGAAATTTTCATTTCTCCTGTACTGAAAAAGTTCTGAGACGTTATAAATAAAGCTATCTAAAAAGTGCCATTTTTCAACCCACACCGGTCTACACCTCAGAAGACACTTACACTGTGAATATTGCGTGGTTTCATTAGATATTCTGCAGGTATTGTACAAAAAAAAAAAAAAATCAGCTGATTCTGGGAGGGCCAGATGGAAACTTTCTTCACATTTAACTATTTTGTATTTGGAGTGAGCCCCAAATATCTTCAGTAATTGTTTCAGCTTCTTTACAGTCACTGTAGTGCACTAATGGTCACGGTGTGCATTGACTTGAGCTTTAGTTAGTTTGCTCTGAAGATCAAATCATTTTTTACTCATATTTGCTTTATTAGTTAATATAACCTGGGTGACCACCACAGCCTGGGCCCTGAAGGTGGTTTGAAGAAATGCTGAGGAAAACTATAGGCTGAAACGACCATTTCTACTAACGGCACGTTTACAAGATGACGATTAAGCTTAATCCCAAACTATAAAGAAAATTTTGATGGTTTGGGATCATGTCTTTGGTTTTAGCCTACATTTTTGTCCCACCTTTCATGAGTTTTCTGCCACTCAGAACAATAAAGTTAGTTTGAACAGTTAATGTGATGCTGTGATGTATTACAGCTAAATGACAACAGTAGGTATTGTGATATATCTTGAGTCCAGTAAACCTGCCAACATTTAGAAATAAATCTAAAAAAAAAAAACTACAGTCCTTTTCTTATCTGTTGCTGGTAGAAATCAACATAAAGAAGCCTCAGAAGATCTCCAGGGTGGAAGCTTTTAATCAACCATCTTAAAAAACTGACAATTCAAACAAGTGAATGTTAAATATAATTTTTAATGTACAACAAAGAACTTTTCTTCTCTTGGGTCTCTCCGTTTTCCTTATCAGTGGATGTTCTCAAGTCCCTGGCGAGCAAAAGAAAAAAGAAAGGGATTAAAGTTTTTAATACATGAGCAGCCATCACGTTCAGCTAAGACTTTTTAGTCTCCTTCTAGGCTCTACTCAGGACTGACACCTCCCTCGCTGGCTGTACATCCTTGGCATTTTATTA
>JAMQGT020011782.1:0-90821 GCA_024447675.2 Pterophyllum scalare
TTCTTGTACATAAAGACCCAGAGCTGTATCTGAAAATGTTATCTTTCACATTGTGTCTCACCTACCTCCCAGTAATGGCGCCCTGAGTTAAAGCCCTGGTGGGCCAGTACGCACACCACCCTGTCAAAGCGTTCAGGGTTGTCGGGTACCAGCTGATGGTGATCTCCACAGTGGACCTGTTTCCCATCCGCTGAGATGGTAAGACGTGGGTGGGCTGTGCAGGGGTCCAAAGTGATGTCAGCTGACCACATAAAGTGATAGAGTGATGGTTAGTTCTCATAATGCTTAACTTCAGTTATGGGTAAGGATAGATTTTAATTAATGTCAAGCCCTTTTGCATGTGTAGAACACCCAAATGGAAATATATGAGACTTCGTTGAAATGTAATATGTTCTAGTTTCTAAAAATTTGCCTATTTAGCATGTGCCAGTAACAAAACAAATCCCTAAATGATTTTAACCCTTACCTGCATATTCTTGAACCCTCCTAACCTCTGAAAGAAAAGGTGATGTATTTACTTTTTGACATTTTTCTTGATTCAATAATTTGAAAGGAAACTGAAATCTAAACATTTTTGTGCTATTTGTTATTTAAACAAAGTCTTACTTGGGTTGGGTCTGGATAAAGATGGGTTTGATGAGGATTGCTGGCCTATCAATGAGCAGAAATAAATTTTAGATAATATTTAATGAATAATTAATTAATGAAGACATCATCATTAAAAGGCAGAACTCAGAATTGCAAAGTTGTCAGGATTTATTTTGTTACCTTTACCACATATACCTTTACCCCTCCATGCACTTTGAGTAGAGAAGAAAGGCACTAAATAAGAACCAGTCCATTTATCAGTTCCAAAGGTGATTTTGGTAATACAGCATTTGTTCCCTTGAATTTTTAACATTTAGTTTACTGTCCAGTTCAATTTGAATTGTGAATGAAGACTTACAGACTTCTGGCAGTTTCCTCAGCTCTTTGTGAAAGTGCTCAATCATCTGATTGACAGACCTGAGGATCACACCTGATGTCAGCTGAGATGACACAGAGACTCTGGACCAGTTCTTAGCTCGTGGGGGTGCAGACAGGGCAGGGAATGTCTGTAGGGAGAGAAAAATGTCAAACACACAGAGGCTGACATGTTGGTGAATAGTCTCTGTAATAGCTTCTGCTTATTTTTGATAGCGGTTTTAAAATGGATAAACAATGCTGTAACTAAAATTGTTTTTATCAACTCAGAGTCAGTCCTATGGTAAAACCTTAAGTTCTGCAAAAGAACTTGGAAAAGGTTATTCATGCTTTTATCACCACCTGGACTTCTGTAATTCCCCGCACTTTGGCATAGCTCAATCATCTGTGTGGTCATCTTTGTTGTCTTTAATGTGCTATATAAATAAACTTGAAAAACAAGAAAAAGCATGCACATCCAGAAGAGTAAAAAAGGGTGCTAGGACAAAAAACAATATTACAGAAGAGAATGAATTCTGCACACCTAAAGAGCTCCTGAGAAAAATTATTTATTTACCTCGAACAGGTGAGTTACGTTCCGGGCTGATTGCCCTTCCTCAGACTTCACATAGTCACATGTTGCAAAAACTTTCAATTTATATGCCCACCCACTGATCATTAGGTCATGTGATTGAAAATACTTCCTGTTGACAGGAAGGAACATAAGATTACCATTAACACATGAGATGCATGTAGGACAATAGGTGGGTTTTTAGGGCAATTAAAAAAAATTAGCCAAGGCAGTAATATATACTTCCATTAAAAATACATGTGAAATTGCAAGTCACCGAGGTAATGAGTAAAATAACAATAATATGAATTACAAATCTTCATTTAAACTGCAGATCTGACGTATCCTGTTAAATTGTGATATAGGTAAACTCTTTTTGAGTGCGGGAGGATGAAAGGATTTGCCAATTCAAGAATGGTATTCCTATCAGTACTTTTGCCAAAAAGATTCGTACCTAGTCAATTGCCACTCCTATAAATAAAAATATCCAGAAAATGCATGACATTAAGGTCATATTCCATGATAAATATGAGATGATAATCATTAATGTTCACAAAGTTAAAGAAGTCATTTAACAGTGATTCAGAACTGGACCAGATAAAAAATATATCAATGTACCTGTTCCAGTGTGAAATATGAGACAGAAAGGGATTAGGAGACTCGTTGAAGATCACATTGTTCTCAAAAAAGCGCACATATAAGGAAGCGAAACTTGGAGCCATTTTGGCTCCCATGCTTGTGCCTGAAATTTATAAAAAGAATTCAGATCCAAACATAAAGTAATTGTGGTTGAGAACAGTTTTTAATAGATCCCATATGCATTCAGTAGATGGGGTTTTGTCTGAGTGTTTATCTAAGTAAAATTGAGCTGCTCTTAAGCCACCATGGAAAGGTACATTCGTATACAGGGATTCAATATCCATAGTAACAAGAAAACACTAAACCAGGAAGGTTTACAGTCTGGATCATTTTAAGTTCACAGAGTCTTTCACATAAGAGGGTAACAACATCACTAAAGGTTGGAGACAGAAATCCACAAAGGCCGAAATGAGTTCAGTGAGAGAGCCAATGGCAGCTACTATGGGCCGACCAGGAGGAAAAGTGGTGCAGTGATTTTTGTGGCTAGATGTGCCTTGCGTTGTTCACAATCTCCAATTAGTGATTCACATTGGGTGGAATCCAAAATTTCTCCTTTCAATTGGAGTTTCAATGTCCCAATTTCATCACGGACAGAGGCCAAGTCCGTAGAGATTTGTTGAATGGTAAGAGCCATTAAGTCAAAAGAACATTTATTGAGGATTTCACTCCATTGATCACAAAAATTGTCATTTCCTGATTGACCTTGACCTAGTTAGTTAGCTACAGTAGTTAGTGGCAACATACAGTGTATCAAAAAAGTGAGTACACCCCTCACATTTCTGCAAATATTTAAGTATATCTTTTCATGGGACAACACTGACAAAATGACACTTTGACACATTGAAAAGTAGTCTGTGTGCAGCTCATATAACAGTGTAAATGTATTCTTCCCTCAAAATAACTCAATATACAGCCATTAATGTCTAAACCAGTGGCAACAAAAGTGAGCATACCCCTTAGTGAAAGTTCCTGAAGTGTCAATATTTTGTGTGGCCACCATTATTTTCCAGAACTGCCTTATGTCAGGGTTGAGAGGTGCGGTGCAGGAGGGAAGAGGCAGGACCCAAGGGCAGAGCTCCAGGAACACGAGGGTTTAATAGACAGGAACCAAAAACACACACAGGAACTCCCCCCTGGGAAGTACACAGGTTAGGGGGGAGAACCGGGGAGACCAGGGAACACAAAGGGACTACGGCAGGGAGAAACCACAACGGAGAAACACAACTGGGGGTAACCACGAAATGACACGACGAGGAACGGAAGAAAACTGAAGGCTTAAGAATACATGAGGGCAATCGGGGCAAGAGGAAACAGCTGGGGAACACAGGTGAAGCAAATCAGAAAAACAACAGGGGGAAGCAAAGTCAAACACGAGACATGGGGAACACAGGACTATCAAAATAAAACAGGAAGGGACAGGACCAGGAAGACGCAGAAACATCAGGGACCAGGGAAACCAGGAAATAAAACAGAAAACACTGGGCCACCGGCCCAGGACCATGACAGGACCCCCCCCTCAAAGGCCGGCTCCCGACGGCCAAAACGGAAGACCAAAAAAACCCAAACCAGGGCGGGAGGCGGGGGACCCGGAAGGGGGGACCGAAACAAAAACAAGACCCCCAAAAAACAAAGGAAAAAGCAGGTCAGGAGGGGCCACCCAGGCCCCAGAGTCCAAAAAAAAAACCCACAGAGTCCAAAAACAAAGAGTCTTCCCCAGAAGGGGGAGGCCGACCACGCTCCCAGCGGTGGCGGCGACGAGGAAGAGGAGCAGGCGGCGAAGGGGGGAGGCCGACCGCGCTCCCAGCGGCGGCGGCGACGAGGAAGAGGAGCAGGCGGCGAAGGGGGGAGGCCGACCGCGCTCCCAGCGGCGGCGGCGACGACGAGGAAGGGCAGGCAAAGGGGGAGGCCGACCGCGCTCCCAGCGGCGGCGGCGACGACGAGGAAGGGCAGGCAAAGGGGGAGGCCGACCGCGCTCCCAGCGGCGGCGGCGACGAGGAAGAGGGGCACCAGGCGACGAAGGGGAGGCCGACCGCGCTCCCAGCGGCGGCGGCGACGAGGAAGAGGAGCGGGGCCCCCTGACGGCTCGGACTGAGCGGGACCCTCGGGCGGACGGCCGCTTGGCATGCGGCGGCGACGAGGAAGAGGAGCGGGGCCCCCTGACGGCTCAGACTGCAGCGGGACCCTCGGGCGGACGGCCGCTTGGCATGCGGCGGCGACGAGGAAGAGGAGCGGGGCCCCCTGACGGCTCGGACTGAGCGGGACCCTCGGGCGGACGGCCGCTTGGCATGCGGCGATGACGAGGAAGAGCGGGGCCCCCTGACGGCTCGGACTGAGCGGGACCCTCGGGCGGACGGCCGCGTGGCATGCGGCGGCGGCGAAGACGAGCGGGGCCCCCTGACGGCTCGGACTGAGCGGGACCCTCGGGCGGACGGCCGCGTGGCATGCGGCGGCGGCGAAGACGAGCGGGGCCCCCTGACGGCCCGGGCTGAGGGGCAGATGATGGAGGTGGTGTGGACGGTGGTTGCGGGATGGCTGATACTGGGGAAACAGAGGGAGCTGCTGACGGGACAGGGGGAGCTGCTGACGGGACAGGGAGCTGCTGACGGGACAGAGGGAGCTGCTGACGGGACAGAGGGAGCTGCTGACGGGACAGAGGGAGCTGCTGAACGGGACAGAGGGGACCGCTGACGGAGCCGAAGGGACCGCTAGGGAGCAGAGAGGACCGCCGACGGGACAGAGGGGAGCGAAGGAGCCGAGGGGACCGAAGGAGCCGAGGGGAGCCGAAGGAGCCGAGGGGACTGAAGGAGCCGAAGGAGCTGAGGGGACTGAAGGGAGCTGAGGGGACTGAGGGGAGTGAAGGGAGTGAAGGGACTGAGGGGACTGAAGGAGCCAAAGGAGCTGAGGGGACTGAAGGAGCCAAAGGAGCTGAGGGGACTGAAGGAGCCGAAGGAGCTGAAGGGACTCAGAGGGAGCCGAAGGAGCTGAGGGGACTGAAGGAGCCGAAGGAGCTGAGGGGACTGAAGGAGCCGAAGGGAGTAAGGGGAGTGAAGGGAGTGAGGGGACTGAGGGGACTGAAGGAGCCGAAGGAGCCGAGGGGACTGAAGGGAGCTGAGGGAACTGAAGGAGCCGAGGGGACTGAAGGGAGCCGAGGGGACTGAAGGAGCCGAGGGGACTGAAGCAGCCAAAGGAGCCGAGGGGACTGAAGGGAGCCGAGGGAGCTGAAGGAGCCAAAGGAGCCGAGGGGACTGAAGGAGCCGAGGGACTGAAGGAGCCAAAGGAGCTGAGGGGACTGAAGGAGCCGAAGAGGAGTAAGGGGAGTGAAGGGAGTGAGGGGACTGAGGGGACTGAAGGAGCCGAAGGAGCCGAGGGGACTGAAGGAGCCGAGGGACTGAAGGAGACCGAGGGGACTGAAGGAGCCGAGGGGACTGAAGGAGCCGAAGGGACTGAAGGAGCCAAAGGAGCCGAGGGGACTGAAGGAGCCGAAGGAGTGAGGGACTGAAGGAGCCAGAGGAGCTGAGGGGACTGAAGGAGCCGAAGGGAGTAAGGGGAGTGAAGGGAGTGAGGGGAGTGAAGGGAGTGAGGGGAGTGAAGGGAGTGAGGGGACTGAGGGAGCCAAAGGAGCTGAGGGGACTGAGGGAGCCAAGGAGCTGAGGGGACTGAAGGAGCCAAAGGAGCTGAGGGGACTGAAGGAGCCAAGGGAGCTGAGGGGACTGAAGGAGCCGAAGGGAGTAAGGGGAGTGAAGGGAGTGAGGGGAGTGAAGGGAGTGAGGGGACTGAGGGAGCCAAAGGAGCTGAGGGGACTGAAGGAGCCAAAGGAGCCGAGGGGACTGAAGGAGCCAAAGGAGCCGAGGGGACTGAAGGAGCCAAAGGAGCCGAAGGGACTGAAGGAGCCGAAGGGAGTGAGGGGACTGAAGGGAGTGAGGGGACTGAGGGGACTGAAGGGAGTGAGGGGACTGAGGGGACTGAAGGGAGTGAGGGGACTGAGGGGACTGAAGGGAGTGAGGGGACTGAGGGGACTGAAGGGAGTGAGGGGACTGAGGGGAGCGAAGGGACCGAGAAGACAGAAGGGACCGAGGGGACTGAAGGAACTGCTGAGGGGACTGAAGGGACTGCTGCAGGGGACTGAAGGGACTGAAGCTGCAGGGAGTGAAGGGATCGAAGGGATGGCTGGAGCGGCTACAGCTGACTGGGAAGGGATGGCTGGAGCGGCTACAGCTGACTGGGAAGGGATGGCTGGAGCGGCTACAGCTGACTGGGAAGGGATGGCTGGAGCGGCTACAGCTGACTGGGAAGGGATGGCTGGAGCGGCTACAGCTGACTGGGAAGGGATGGCTGGAGCGGCTACAGCTGACTGGGAAGGGATGGCTGGAGCAGCTACAGCTGACTGGGAAGGGATGGCTGGAGCGGCTACAGCTGACTGGGAAGGGATGGCTGGAGCGGCTACAGCTGACTGGGAAAGAGCCGGCGACGCTACGGCTGGCGGAGAGGAAGCCGGCGACGCTACGGCTGGCGGAGAGGAAGCCGGCGACGCTACGGCTGGCGGAGAGGAAGCCGGCGACGCTACGGCTGGCGGAGAGGAAGCCGGCGACGCTACGGCTGGCGGAGAGGAAGCCGGCGACGCTACGGCTGGCGGAGAGGAAGCCGGCGACGCTACGGCTGGCCGAAGCTGGGGGACAGCTGACGGGTTGGCTAGCCGTGGGGTAGCCGGAGCTACGGCCGCTAGCAGTGGGGTGGCCGGAGCTACGGCCGCTAGCTGAGGGGTAGCCGGAGCTAGCGGGGAGCTAGGGCCGGAGCTAGCGAGGGAGCTAGGGCCGGAGCTAGCGAGGGAGCTAGGGCCGGAGCTAGCGAGGGAGCTAGAGCCGGAGCTGGAGAGGGAGCCAGGGCCGGGGCCGGAGAGGGACCCAGGGCCGGGGCCGGAGAGGGAGCCAGGGCCGGGGCCGGAGAGGGAGCCAGGGCCGGGGCCGGAGAGGGAGCCAGGGCCGGGGCCGGAGAGGGAGCTAGAGCTGGGGCCGGAGAGGGAGCTAGAGCTGGGGCAGGGACCGGAAGCGCAGCCCAGCTCATAATGTGCACCACATAGCCCCTCGTCAGTGTGGGCATGGTGTCCATCAGCCCGGGGAAGTCCCACAACAGCCCGTGGATACTGCGTGCCAGCTGTCCCCCCTGCTTGTCGCAGGGCTGCCGGAACCATCCGTGGCAGAGGTCCAACACCCGCTTGCAGGGGTCCAGCGGAAACCCGGCACCGGGCTGGTCAGGTGGTGGAACGGCCACCGGACGCTGTGGGGGTGCCCTCCTCCGCGTTTGGGCCCCCTGCCGAGGAAGGGAGGGGCCCGCGAGCGAAGTCCCGGGTGTCAGGGACAGCCCGCCGGTGCGGATGACCTGCACCGCAGGCGGAGGGGGTGAGCGGCGTCGCCGGGGACCCCGTACCGATGCGGGTCCTCCTCGAGCCAGGCGAGTTCCACTGAAGATGCCGGGGTCCACTCGTGGTCGTGTCATTCTGTCAGGGTCTGAGAGGTGCGGTGCAGGAGGGAAGAGGCAGGACCCAAGGGCAGAGCTCCAGGAACACGAGGGTTTAATAGACAGGAACCAAAAACACACACAGGAACTCCCCCCTGGGAAGTACACAGGTTAGGGGGGAGAACCGGGGAGACCAGGGAACACAAAGGGACTACGGCAGGGAGAAACCACAACGGAGAAACACAACTGGGGGTAACCACGAAATGACACGACGAGGAACGGAAGAAAACTGAAGGCTTAAGAATACATGAGGGCAATCGGGGCAAGAGGAAACAGCTGGGGAACACAGGTGAAGCAAATCAGAAAAACAACAGGGGGAAGCAAAGTCAAACACGAGACATGGGGAACACAGGACTATCAAAATAAAACAGGAAGGGACAGGACCAGGAAGACGCAGAAACATCAGGGACCAGGGAAACCAGGAAATAAAACAGAAAACACTGGGCCACCGGCCCAGGACCATGACACCTTAACTCTCCTGGGCATGAAGTTTACCAGAGCTTCACAGGTTGCTTTTCCACTTCTCCATGATGACACCACAGAGCTGGCGGATATCCGAGACTTTGCGCTCCTCCATATTCCGAAGCTTGGGGATGCCCCAAAGATGTTCTATCGGGTTTAGGTCTGGAGACATGCTTGGCCAGTCCATCACCTTTACCCTCGGCCTCTTCAATAAAGCAGTGGTTGTCTTAGAGGTGTGTTTGGGGTCATTATCATGCTGGAACACTGCCCTGCGACCTAGTTTCCGGAGGGAGGGATCATGCTCTGCTTCATTATTTCACAGTACATATTGGAGTTCATGTGTCCCTCAATGAAATGTAACTCCCCAACACCTGCTGCACTCATGCAGCCCCAGGCCATGGCATTCCCACCAACATGCTTGACTGTAGGCATGACACACTTATCTTTGTACTCCTCACCTGATCGCCGCCACACATGCTTGAGACCATCTGAACCAAACAAATTAATCTTGGTCTCATCATTGTTGACATGTCTTCAGCAAACTGTTTGCGGGCTTTCTTGCATACAGACTTCAGAAGAGGCTTCCTTCTGGGGTGACAGCCATGCAGACCAATTTTATGTAGTGTGCGGCGTATGGTCTGAGCACTGACAGGCTGACCCCCCCACCTCTTCAATCTCTGCAGCAATGCTGACAGCACTCCTGCGTCTATCTTTCAGAGACAGCATTTCGATGTGACGCTGAGCACGTGCACTCAGCTTCTTTGGATGACCAACGCGAGGTCTGTTCAGAGAGGACCCTGCTCTTTTAAAATGCTGGATGATCTTGGCCACTGTGTTGCAGCTCAGTTTCAGGGTGTTGGCAATCTTCTCGTAGCCTTGGCCATCTTCATGTAGCACAACAATTTGTCTTTTAAGATCCTCAGAGAGTTCTTTGCCATGAGGTGCCATGTTGGAACTTTCAGTGACCGGTATGAGAGAGTGTGAGAGCTGTACTACAAAACTGAACACACCTGCTCCCTATGCACACCTGAGACCTAGTAACACTAACGAGTCATATGACATTTTGGAGGGGAAATGACAAGCAGTGCTCAATTTGGTTATTTACGGGTGTAGTCTCTTAGGGGTGTACTCACTTTTGTAGCCGCTGGTTTACGCATTAATGGCTGTATATTGAGTTATTTTGAGGGAAGAATAAATTTACAGTTATATAAGCTGCACACAGACTACTTTTCATTGTGTCAAAGTGTCATTTTGTCAGTGTTGTCTCATGAAAAGATATACTTAAATATCTGCAGAAATGTGAGGAGTCTACTCACTTTTGTGATAAACTGTAACTGATTCCAACCAATCATTTATTTCACTTTCAGTGGCTTTTTGATTAGGTTTAGGAAAAGGCTGTTGTTTGGGTTAAAATGGACCATTTCACAACACTGACCACATGCAAACTGCTCTGCAACAATCCGCTACATTGAGATGGGTTCCATTACCAGCGTGATGAGTCCTACCCCAACAAACATATGGTTGGTTACTGGAAAAACAGCAACAGTGACTACATAACTACCCATCTGAAAAAGCTAGGTGATTTTATAAAAACCACTGCTGGTCTTGGCTCTATTATGTCCAACATGGATAAACTTAAAACCTCTGTTGAGAGCAACACTAGCGTACTCGTTCACCATAACCATACTTTTCAGGAACTGGAGCTGAAGCTAGCAGATATGGAGGACAGAAACAGAAGATGCAACATCCGCATCATCGGCCTGAAAGTGGGGCTCGAAGGTTCCAATGCTACCCAATATCTCACAAGCTCTCTCCCCAAATGGTTTCCTGCTCTTGCGGATGCCCAGATTGAGATTATGAGAGCTCACTGAATTTACAGCGATGCTCATAACTGGGGAGCTGACTGCACTTTGATCTTTAATGTACTTTGCTACACTACTAGGCAAGTCATCCTGCATGCTGCGAAGAAATCCCCCTTCACAATTGATGGGCGGAAAATTCGCTTCTCTCCCGATTACAGCAACTTCACTGTCAAACGCTGACAAGCTTTCCACCAAGCCATGGATGCAGCCCGGACTAAGGGCCCAATACAGGTCTTTTACCTCCTCTAAGGAAGTGGAGGATTACGTAGTTACTGTCACTGTGGTGCACCCAGTAGCATCTGCGATGATGACCGACGTCTCAGAGAATCCAGCAGAACATGATGACCGTCGCTTCTCGCAATAACTGCCCACTATCCTAAGGGCTTTGAAACTCAGGTGGACATGGTTTTTGTTCTGCGTTGTTTTGCAGTTTAAGAACTTGAGTTTGACTTTATACATTTGCAGCCTTTAATTTAGTGGGCCACTTGCGATGGAGCTAATAGTGACGTCTACATATGGATAGCCTCCTCTTGTCATTTAGTTTAGCCTGAATCAGGACTGGTTGCTATAGTTGCAGTTTATAATATGAATATGGGCTGGTCTGTTCTCATTTGCTGCCCCACATCCACTATGGATCACAGACCTAGGTGCATTGATATTTGGTTTCTCTCCTTTTTCTCTCTTTTCATAGTTTTAATTTTATTTTGATGGTTTTTTTGGTGTTCTTTACGTTATGTGTAATAAGGGACTTAAACTTTGTATGCATCTTTATTTGAGGTGTGTGGAGTGGAGGTTGAGTACACAGTACCTTTGGGAAAGCGCCTGTATTTTAAACTCTGCTTTATTAATAATGGGTGAACTTACACTTTTAGTATGGAACTGTGGCAGCCTGAATGCACTTCATAAATGAAGGAGCACTCTGAATCTATTGAGAAGTAAAAAAAAAAGGTTGACATTGCATTGCTACAGCAGACACATTTACTATCTGTTGATGCTGGGCGTCTGGCAGATAAATTATATCACACAATAGCGTTCTCCACAGCTACCACAAAAACAAAAGGTGTGGCCATTGTAGCTAGACGGAATCTCCCCCTGAGAGTTCTGTCGTCTTGGACAGATGATGCTGGCAGGATTGTGATCTCTAGAACCGAATTGAATACTAGAAGGATTGTTCTAATATCTGCATATACCTGGAATGTTTTTGATCCTACATTTTATAATACCTTAACAACTGAAATGCTTGAATTAAATGACTACTCTTTCATTGTTGGTGCAGATTTTAATGCTGTGTGGGACCCAGCAGTTGATATATCAAATGTGGTGTCCTCAGGTGATCAGGGCCAGGCTATCGCATGCTCTTAAGACTTGGGCCACAAATTTGGGACTTCTAGACATATGGCGAACAGTTAACCCCTCCTCCAAAGACTTTACGTTTTTTTCAGGCAGGCACAAATTTTTTTCTAGAATCGATTTTCTTTTTGCCTCCCCCAGCTTTTTCACTCCATTGACAGAGCAGTCTTACTCCCATTCACCCTTTTGGATCACAAGGGGTTTTTTTGCTCCGCCACTCTGGGATGTCTGTCTAAACATGCAACTAGGTGGCGCTTTAATGCACCTTTATTAAAAAATAAAACCTATATTGCTCAATTCATTATGGAACTCAAACAGTTTACAGACATCAACATTGGCTCAGTGGAGGACCCCAGAGTCCTTTGGGAAGCAATAAAAGGTTTCATTAGGAACAATGCAAAATTATTTTTGCTCTAACACACGCAAAACCAGGTCTGCTCGGCTACACGCCCTTGAGGAAGAATTAAATAAATTGGTTCCTGCTTTGCAATCCAACTACTAAGAACAACTGGCCTTAAAACTTGCAACAATTCGGAAAGAAATGAATGACATTCTAAAGCAGAAATTGGAATTTCAAATCCACAGAACCAGGCAAAAATATTGCTTTTATGGTGCTAGGCTGAGCCATTTATTAGCCATGAAGATACAAACCAGTAACTACTTTTCAGATATACCTGCCATAAAATCTGAAGCTGGCAATATTAGTACTGACCCTGATGAAATTAATAAAATATTTCAATGCAATTTCTATGCAGTCTTATATGAGTAAGAGGTTATTCCAAACATAATTTTTGTGATAGATGGTTAAATCACCTAGATGTGCCCCAGCTCGATGGATCTGATGCGGCCAATTTAAATAAAACTGATTACCTTAGGGGAATTAAAAATTGCAGTGCAGAAAATGCAGAGAGGCAAATTGCCAGGCATTGATGGGATCCCCCCGGTACTCTGTGCTTGTTTTTGGGAACAACTGGGCCCCTTCCTTCTTGAGATGATACTTTTCTCGATTGAGAAAGGTGAGTTTTCAAGAGATGTCAATACCGCTTTAATCTCCTTACTCCTGAAAAAGGATAAGTACCCAACAGAATGCTCTAGAATTCAGATTTGAAGATCTTTGCAAAGCTTCTTGCTTTAATCGCGCCCGGAAGCAGTGGTGTACTTATAACTGCTCACTGATCTTCAAGAAGCTTATGTATTAGATGAGCCTGCCTAATGGTGTTGTAATTAGTGAATGTTCTAAATAAAATGTACTTGTTAATAGACTCTTGGCTGTTTTTAGATAATTGAATATAATCAATATTTCGGGCGATCTTTCATGGTATATGTTGGCAGTAAAAAATTGCTATAAAAGTATTGAATGAAGAGAATAGAGACTAATAAATTGGTGTAAATTTTTAGTAAAAGTTGCAACTAAAAGTAAAAAAAAAGAAAAAAGAAAAATTGTTGTAATGTTTAACAGCTGGAGTGTGTGTGTGTGTGTGTGTGTGTGTGCGTGTGTGTCCCTCTGAGCATTGCATTATGTTTGTGTGTCACAGCATTGCTGTGTGTGTGTGTGTGTGTGAATCTAAGTTTGTGTGAGATACACAGAATTTGTACCTTATATTTTAAGGTAAAGACCCTACATTAATTACAGAGAAAACCCAACAGTCAGATCAATCCCCTATGAGCAAGCACTTGGTGACAGTGGGAAGGAAAAACTCCCTTTTAACAGGAAGAAACCTCTGGCAGAACCAGGCTCAGGGAGGGGCAGTCATCTGCTGTGACTGGTTGGGGCTGAGGGGAGAGAGAGAGGACAAAAGACACACTGTGGAAGAGAGCCAGAGATTAATAATAACGAATGATCAAATACAGAGTGAAGTATGAACAAGTAAATAAAGGTGAATGAGAAGAAACAGTGCATTATGGGACCCCCCCCCCCATTAGCCTAGGCCTATAGTAGCAAAACTAAGGGAGGGTTCAGGATCACCTGATCCAGCCCTAACTATAAGCTTTGTCATAAAGGAAAGTTTTAAGCTTAATCTTAAAAATAGAGAGGGTGTCTGTCTCCTAGATCCAATATAAAAAGTGGTCTGACACAACATATTATAATTAAGATTAAGTTAAATTAAAATTATGTTATTTGGCAATAGTCAAGAAACTCACAAGTCCATATACATATAGATAATAAACAATGGTAAACAAAGTTCTTGAGAATACATTTTTGGATGTGATAATAAATGACAAAATAAACTGGAAGTCTCATATAAATTATATCATCATATACATAGCAAAGTTTCAAGAAGCATTTCAATATTGAGTAAAGCAAAACACATTCTCGACCATGAATCACTCCACATTCTCTGCTGTTCACTGATTTCACCATTGTTCTGTCCTGAGGGATTGGAGGGATGTTTCATTCTGTGGTCACTAGGTGGTGCTTATTCTGTTTGTGTAGCATCGCCATCTTAACTTACCATCTGTAACTTGTGGGCAGCCATGTTTGTTTTCCTTGCACCTTGATAGAGAGCACATTGTGGATTCAGGTAGCCAAAGTATCTACAATCATCCTCATCTGGGAATCACTATAGGAAGCATAGTCTGTGAGTATGTTTGTATTAAGAGGCCTATGTTTGTTTGACATGTATATTTTGTAAGATTAACCGGGTTAAGTTGTGTTTTGTTTCATCGGGCGTTTTGTATGTAAAGTGTTTCGTTGATAGCTTTCAGCTAGCCAAGCTAGTAGCCATGTATGTGAGATAGGCTTTAAGAAACTGGAAATACATACGGAGAATGTATGTTAAAGGGGGTTCAATGTGTTCATTATTGCCATTATTTGCTTCTTTCATTTCAGTTTTACCCCATTCTCATGCTGTTAATCTAAACGGTGGTGCTTAATAAATCCATCATACAGAGACTACAGTGTGTGGAAGGAGTTGTCTGTCTGCCTAGTGAAGAAGGGGGACTCTTTAACGAGGGCAGAACAACCATATTTTAATTACTGTGCAGAAGTTTGAGGTTAACAGGTGGAATACTAGAAATGTATTGCTTCTGTATTATTTTGTGTAGTAATTTATTTTATTTACCTAATCCATTCATTCATACCTTGAGAAAGAATATGTAGTCTTCAGACAGGGCCATTTGGCTCAGTGTTGTACTCCTTTTTTTAAGCTCATCTATTTCTTCTTCCAGTTCTCTTAACAAACTATAAGCTCTGAGCTCCGCTGCTTGAAGAGACACCTTTATCACCTGGGTGCAACAGTAAAAACATGTGTTCATGAATATACTTCAAAATGATCATTTCTGTAAGAAGCAGTCTTGTCTACTTGATTTGCTTGGAAAAACAAAAGGTCTGTTTGCTTTATAAGATTCTCTATGTAGTTAGTCACCTCCACAACTTCAGCTTGGCAGTGCTCCACATTGGAAATCAGCTTGGAAAAAGCACAAACAACTCCATTCATCTCTCTGTCAGCACCAGCCTGATTAAAGGAGAAATAGCAATAGTCATGTGTTTGAAGGCAACTACTTTTTTAAAACAAGCTTGGTCAAAAAGTAGAACAGTAAAAGTAAATGCAAAAGTAGAATAAATTCAGAGCAAACCCTGAATGCAAAAATGTGACAAACTGAAATATGTTCAGTTTGAACTTTTGTACATATTCAGTTACTTGACCCAGCTGTCTTAGCTAATTGAAGGCCAATCTCCAACCTTCCTTTTCTCTCAAAAACCCTTGAAAGAGTAGTTGTAAAACAGCTAACTGATCATCTGCAGAGGAACGGTTTATTTGAAGAGTTTCAGTCAGGTTTCAGAATTCATCACAGTACAGAAACAGCATTAGTGAAGGTTGCAAATGATCTTCTTACGGCCTCTGACAGTGGACTCATCTCTGTGCTTGTCCTGTTGGACCTCAGTGCAGCTTTTGATACTGTTGACCATAAAATTTTATTACTGAGATTAGAGCATGCCATAGGTATTAAAGGTACTGCACTGCAGTGGTTTGAATCATATTGATCTAATAGACTCCAATTTGTTCATGTAAATGGGGAGTCGTCTTCACACATTAAGGTTAATTATGGAGTTCCACAGGGTTCTGTGTTAGGAACAATTTTATTTTTACTATAAAATTATTTCCTTAGGCAGCATTAATAGAATATATTTTCATATGCAGATGATACTCAGCTTTTTCTATCCATGAAGCCAAATGACACACACTTACGTCTTGACAATATTCTAAAATTATAACAATTTAACAGGATAAAAACTTTCTGTTATACTGCAGGAAAATCTTAAAGACATAAAGGCCTGAATAACCTCTTAATTGCACTCTGCCCCACAAATTTTAGAAACATGGTGTCAAACCAGATACTTACTCTGGATGGCATTACCTTGGCCTCCAGTAACACTGTGGGAAATCTTGGAGTCATTTTTGAGCAGGATATGATCTTCAATGTGATTATTAAACAAATATGAAGTACTGCTTTCTTGCATTTGTGCAATATTTTTAAATTTGCATTTTGATTGTTGGTGTCAGGGTTGAGCTGCTCTGCAGGAAGGAAGGAGGGAGGACCCCAAATGCAGACTCCGGGAAGGTGCTTTAAACACACGTTTATTAACACCAAGCATACACACAAAAACCAAAACATGCGCTCTCCCCGGAATACACCAGACGGGGGAGAGACGTGAAACCGACTAGACCAGGACAAGACGCAGGAATAACAGCAGGGCACAACCACAATGATCCGACAAAGAGGCACAGAAAACACCGGACTTAAATACACAGGAGGGAACACAGGTGATGCATATTACACAGACGAGACAGGAGGAAGCAAAACTGAACAGGACTGACAGAGATCACAAGACTATCAAAATAAAACAGGAAACACCAGGGAAACAAGGACGCAGACCTAAATACAAAACATAAGACACTGGGCCACCAGCCCAGGACCATGACAGTTGGGTTTTCTGTAATTATTGTATGGTCTTTACCTTACAATATGAGGCAACCTTGAGGCAACTGTTTCAATTTGAAGCTAGATAAATAAAATTTAATTTGATTTATTTAAAGCCTGTTGCGGAACAATTCTTTTCAAAATATTTTTTGAGCAATAAAAAGCCTAGCAGGTAGCTTAGTGGTTAGCACTGCTGCCTCATATCTAGAAGGTCTGGATTCAAATCCACCTTGGTCTGGGCCTTTCTTTGTGGAGTTTGCATGTGCTCCCTGTCTTTGTGGGGGTTTTCTCCCAAAGACATACAGTTAGTGTCATTAGTTTAATTGGTGATTCTAAATTGACTGTGAGTGTAAATGGTTGTCTATCTCTCTGTGTTAGCCCTGTGACAGGCTGGTGATCTGTATGGGGTGTACCCCGCCTCTCGCCTTGTGAACCTGAAGAGGCTGGATGGATTTTTTTAATTATCTGCCATGTATGAGTGTGGTATGAATGTGGTATGAACACTTCAAATCACTCACCTGTATCTCTTGCAAGGAATTGTGTATCTCCTTTACTTTTCTCTCTCTTTCACAGATGAGATCCTTTAGCTCTACCTCTGCAATACCTAGCTGAGCCTGTATAAGACAGAAAACACAGTGTGTCTAATAGCCATTGCCTTTCACATATTCTGCTGCAGATACATGTTTATATACAATTAGGAGCACAATGTGTTGGACAAAGACAAATTTTTGTCAGTTTGCCTCTTTACATTGCCACAGTGAATTTTAACTCAAACACACACTATGTGACTGAAGCGCATTCAGCTTTAATTCAATGAGTTTAACCCTTTAATATAAAACCTGTTGTCTGCGACAGCACATACTGCAAATGTCCCGCCATTCACAGACTTCAAGCAACAATTACCATAATAACCTCATTTTCTCAGCTTTCAGAAACCATTCGGAATTTGAATTCTTACGATACGACAAGCGGTCGCATAATTACGTAAATTCAAAGTACATCTGATCTGATGTAGGTGACACAATTGGTGTTAACCAGCTTTTCATGGCAAGTTTGGACAGATCACAGGTGAATCTGCAGAGATCGCTGCTGTTAAAGGGCTAACAAAATTACCTGTTTAGGAATTACAGACATTTTTATTCATAGTTCCCCATTTTCAGAAGCTCAAAAGTAATTGGACAAATGGCAAGCAGCCATAGCCAGGTGAGGCCTGTACTCTAGTTATTTCTAACAAAGCAGATATGATGTACATGAACTTTATTTAAAATGTTGAATTTGTCTTGTCCTTTGCCTGCATTATATTGTTGGGTCTTTACCCTACAATGCTATATAAATGAAATGGAAATTGAATTGAACTATGTATTTTATAGATAGCTCTTACAAATGCAACCCAAAGAGATGACAGTGCAACTGAGAGAGGCCATCATGAGATTGAAAAAACTGAATAAAATAAATCAGAGAAAGCAAAAACTTTAGGAGTGCCCAAATCAACAATCTGGAACGTTCTTAAAAAGAAGGAATCCTCTGGCAAGCTCAGCAACACCAAAGGGCCTGAAAGATCATAGACAACAACTAAAGTGCATGATCACAGAATTATTTCTATGGTTAAGAAAAATAACTTCAAAACATCTATCTAGGTCAAGAACACTCTTGAGGAGGGAGGTGTAACATTGCCAAAATCTTCAAGAAATGTCTTCATGAATGGAAATACAACAAGGTGCAAACCACTGGTCACACTGAAGAACAAGAAGTGTCTGTCGAACAAATTTTGAACTGTTACTGTAGATACTAGCACAGGTGTGTGGCCCACACAACATTTTATAAATTAGGATTTCCACAGCTCCAAAGGTGACGCCCTTACCCTCTGGACTTTTGGATTGGCAGTTGTGTTGCTTTTGCTGAACATGTGCTAGATATAGCTCATCTCACCCCAAATCACCTAAGTGCAGTTATTCTTTGTGAAAATTATATTCACTACATGTCTACAACAGCATATCAGGGCCCCTGAAGGTTAAAAAAATTGTGTTGTGTAGTTCCTATCTGACTGACACATGCACAAACCTTTTTCATGTGCCACTCTCTCTTGGCAGGGGTGATGTTGTGTCCTAGATGATCTGTTGTTTCCACACAAGTGCTGCACACACAGATGTTATCAGTACGACAGAAGAATTCCAGTTCTCTCAGGTGGATGGGACATTTTGGCAGATCAGAGGAAGAGTCACTGGAGCTCCTCACACTGGATATGTACAACATCAGAATAAAGTCATCAAGTAACTAACTGTCGTTTTGCTTCCATGACATGTTATTCAAACATAGCAGTCCTTCAATTGTTTACAATTTGTACATACAATATCAAAGTGTATGTGCATTGTACTTTTATCTGGTAACACTAGATGAAAAGTTTAAAACACACAGAAATTTAGGTAGTGCTCTGAGCTCAGTCTTTTTAAGGGAAACTGGAACCTTGGCCACCATCAAGGTGAGGGAAGATACAAGATGCAACTGGTACCATTTTTCAAAGGTTGCAGAGTGTAGCATGAGTGTGGCACAAAATGTTCATTAGTCGGGCAATTAATAAAGGAAACCTATTCTGCTTTTCCTTATTTTCTTTGATATGTACAGTACCATTCAAAGATTTGGACACTTTTGCCTGGTACTGTACACTGTTAACATAAATACTCCATTTCACACTTAAAATCTTTCTTAAATCTAAATGATGTCATATAGAGGGCATATCTTAGACTCACAGAGCTCTAACTGTGAATACAGCAGCCCAGTCATCTGCTGTTCAAATCTGTTTAAGAGGAGCAACAAATCAGAAGTTGTCTGGTAAACAGAGGTGGGAAGTAACAAAGTACAAATACTTCGTTACTGTACTTAAGTAGAATTTTCAGGTATCTGTACTTTACTTGAGTATTTATTTTTCTGACTACTTTTTACTTTTACTCCCTACATTTTTACACAAGTATCTGTACTTTCTACTTCTTACATTTTAAAAATGAACTTGTTACTTTAGGGACGTTTTTATTTCCCATCACTGTGCACCTTTAAACATCAAACTGATGTGAGCCTAAATGGAGGGAACAGTAACACATAAAGGCCAATTGTATTGTATATCACAATTTTATTGTATATTTATACTATAATTACTGAGCCCAACTTCTCAGCTTTTTATTAGTACAGTATTACCTCTTTTCCACTAGTACCTAATCAGCTCGACTTGACTCTACTTGATTTTGTTCATTTTCCATTACAATTAAGTACCACCTCAGCAAGGTGGCCTAAAAGTCCTGTGATGTCTTTTGTATTGTGACACAAACACAAATGGTCACTCTGTCTAGCTTGGTCTGGATTCTGTTGTCAGCCACCAAGAACAAAAATTTAGTGTGCAGCCATTTCCCTCATTGAAAGGTTTGATTCTTGTGAAGGAGTCGTTCTCATGACTCATCTAGTGATGTCACTGCCTGGCCAATCAGTGGCAATCTGTTGATGACACATTTTAGGCCTGACTCAGTTCACTTGGAACCACGTCAGAGTAGGTACTAAAAAATACCTTGTATGAGATACTGGCACCTAATGACCTTAAAACTTTGTTGAGCTGAGACGAGCTGAGTAGGTACTAGAGAAAAAGCAGTATATGTCGTTGAGTCTAACCTATTGTATTGTAATACAAGTGCAAATCAATACCTGCAGGGAGGGAGAGTAGGGTGGTGGGGGGCCATGATGCTCCATCTTGGCAAAGTGAGTATCATTTCGACTGCGGCTTTGAGAGAGTGTGGTATGATTCATCCCAGGGTCTGCCAAATGCTGAAAACGTGTCATCATTTCAGCAAAGATGTTCTCAGGCATCTCTCCTTGTCTTGGTAATGCAGGCGATAGTGGTTGATTATGATGGGGATGCGAGTTGGGATGTTCTACTCCTCCAGCGATTGATAAGCTGGCCATCTGCTTGAATTGTTCGGTTATTTCCTTCAGGGTTAGGTTGATATGGAGCTCTGGACGCTTGCCGAAGGACTCTTTGCAGAGGGGACACTGGTAAGTATTTGTACTCCTTCTGCCTCCATCCCAATATGAGGAAATGCAGGATTGGCAGAAACTGTGTCCACATGGTGTTGTGACTGGTTTAGTAAATACTTCCAGACAGATTGAGCAACTGAACTGGTCTTCAGACAGGAAGGCAGCAGGCAGTGACATAGCCATTCAGTTTAGCTGCATATAGTGACAGGAGATTAGGAAAAATATTGAATCATGTGAATCAGTAAGCTATCTAGTAAATGCCTGAGATATGAATTTTAAAACCTCTACTGTTAATGCATCTCACACCTAATTTTTGTAACCACAGTAAAAGATCATGTTAATACTTGAATATACTTTGGCAGAACTGGTTTTAGCTTGAAGCTTTTTCAATTCAATTCATTTCATTTATATAGCACTAAATCACAACAACAGTCATCTCAAGGTGCTTTATATTGTAGGATAAAGACCCTCCAATAATAGAGAGAAAACCCCAACAATCAGATGTACAAGCTGAAATTAATCAATTAATTGTGAAATTCAAAAACCTGTTTTATTTGTTATTATCTATTGTCCACCTGGTCCTTACTCAGAGTTTCTGTCTGATTTCTCAGACTTTTTATCTGATTTAGTGCTCTGTTCAGATAAAATAATTCTAGTGGGTGATTTTAACATCCATGTAGATACTGAAAATGACAGCCTCAACACTGTATTTAATCTATTATTAGATTCAATTGGCTTCTCTCAAAATGTAAAGGAGCCCACCCACCACTTTAATCATACTCTGGATCTTGTCCTGACATATGGCATAGAAACTGAAGACCTAACAGTATTCCCTGAAAGCCCCCTCCTGTCTGATCATTTCTTAGTAACATTTACATTTACTTTAATGGATTACACAGCAGTGGGGAATAAGTTTTATTACAGTAGGAGTCTTTCTTAAAGTGCTGTGACTAAGTTTAAGGATCTAATTCCTTCATTATTATGCTCTTCAGTGCCATGTGCCAACACAGTGCAGAGCAGCTACCTAAACTCTGCTCCCAGTGAAGTAGATTATCTTCTCTATAGTTTTACATCCTCACAGCGTACGACTTTGGATACTGTGGCTCCTCTGAAAAGGAAAGCCTCAAATCAGAAGTGCCTGACTCTGTGGTATAATTCACAAACGCGCAGCTTAAAGCAGATAACCCGTAAGCTGGAGAGGGAATGGTGTCTCACTAAAGTAGAAGATGCTCACTTAGCCTCGAAAAAGAGTTTGTGGCTCAAAAAAAAAGCCCTTCGTAAAGCTAGGACATCTTACTATTCATCATTAATTGAAGAAAATAACAACCCCAGGCTTCTTTTCAGCACTGTAGCCAGGCTGACAAAGAGTTAGACCCCAGAATTCCTTTCACTTGAACTGGTAATGACTTTATGAATTTCTTTACAAATAAAATTTTAGACATTAGAGAAAAAATTATTCAAAACCATCTCAAAGATTTATCTTCATGTTCGGCTGCTTTCAGCACTGCTGGTATTTGTTTAGACGCTCTCTGATTGATCTTTCTGGGTTAACTTCAATAGTTACTTCCTCCAAATGATCAACATGTTTATTAGATCCCATTCCAACTAGGCTGCTCAAAGAACTCTTTGCATTTATTGATGCTTTAATCTTAAATATGATCAATCTGCATACCTGTCAAGTCTCCTGTTTTGGCTGGGAAACTACTGTATTTTACCCCTCTGTCCTGCATTCCCTCATATATGTATTTTTCCGTATATTCTAACTAATTCGTGATCTATTACATCAACTTTTTCAGAACCACTGTTGGCGCTCTTGTCAGCATACAGATAACATGTGAGTCTATACACTAGCGGAACAAATCAGAGCTGGGCTGGGGGCAGGGCAAATGACTGGACCCTTTATACCCAAATAATAAAGCGATCTGCGTGTCACCTGTAACAGGAGGAGACCTGCTGCAGTTTTCATTTTCAGTGTCCAGCACAGGTGAGGGGGGGGGCTGCTGGTCAGGCACCAGGTCTGACTCTACACTGGAGCAGATAGCAACTGCTGAGTCCCTGACATCAACTCTATAACACCGAGAGAGAAAAAAGGGGATATAAGCTAGGCAGCTGGGCTACTACAATTTATAGTCACCAACAGTCTACAACTAACTCACACATTGTGAATAGTGATTGTTAGAATGGCTACCTGTAATTAACCTGGCTCCCTGGCTGTGCTGGCAGTTTTGGTGGGCCTGAATCGCTGCCAACAAAAAAGTCGGGTTCATCTCCAGGACGACGAACAAAATATGTGTCCAGTTTTTGTAACTTGGCTTTTCCTTGCTCTCTTTTTTCATTTTCTTTTCACTTTGGCGCTCCACTTTTATGCTTCTATGAAGTGCCACTCATGTTAGTTTAGTCCATAAAAATACTGCACTTAGTTTACAATCTGTTGCCAAGTGACTGACGATGACACTGATGGACGGTTGGTGATGAGTTTCCCTAAAATACACTTGGGGAAAATATTGGCAATCCTCTTGAAAATTTGTGTATCATAAAGTTAAATTTAAGAGTGAAAATAAAGCCAGTCATTCAGCACAACATTTTACTCAATATTTTACACCTACTACATCACTAAAGTCAGTCAGTCTTGTAAATTTTTAGCAACCATGACTCATTCCTGACTGTGGCAACCTTTAAAGCCCCCGTGTAAAACATGAATGATGGGTGATGTAAAGTAGGCTATGCCTTTGGCCATACACCGTGCTCATCTTGATACAATCAGGAGAGGGCCCGCCTTCTCCAGCTCTCCTCAGACGTGATAGAGGCCTGGCTACCTGAAATCTTATCCTCTCTCCCATCTGGGCCCCCTCTAGGCCCAGGCCACGGGCGTGCTGTCCTCCCACCCCACCCCCCCCGAGTCATATATATATATATATATATATATATATGAGTATGCACTTCCTGACTTGAATACACCAATACTAAAACACACTCTGAAACAATACAAAAGAGTAGTTGCGCAAGATCAAGAAATTCAGGCTTGGCTGGAACATTTTCACAGTCTGTTGGCCTGGATGCCATCATTACTGTTAAATAAGGCAAGAAACAAAAATCCTAAAAGTCATTTTCCTGTCTCTTTACTCTATGCTGTACCAAGATATTAGGTAGCATCCTTAAAATATAGGTTTAGTGATAGTTGTGATATATTTTCTTCCTCTACACTACACACAAATTGAGCCACACTCATGGACTGGATGACAAGTTATTTAATTTCCATACAAAAACCAATCACAAACACCATTTCTGCTTTGTGTTCAGAAACACAATAAATCCAAAAATAGTTCCAAAAAATGTACTCATATTAATAACTTTTTCCCCCAAGACCGGACCATTACAGGAGTCATTTTCTGAAGCAGGGTTCCTTGCATATTGTGAAAACTGCAGGTGAAACTTGATTTACCTGTATAGTTACAGCCACATCCCACCCATCATTATGACATTAAAAGTCACTCCAACATAAACACATTTGTGATTCTGATAGGCTGCTGTTGTCGGGATGTCTATTCCTTGGCTGCTTTATATACAACATACAAAAAAAATGTGGAAAACTGTAAAATGTAGATATAAACAAAATATGTTATTAACAGCATCTGTGATGATATGGGGGTAACTTAATGCATGGGTATTGAACGCCCTATTAAGGTTAAATGATATGTAAAGGTTTTGGAGTGGCATGCTTCCATCCTAACAGCATCTTTTTCAGGTAAGGATTGCTTATTTTTAGGAAAAAAACAGATTAATAAGAAACACAGTGATGAGTGATACAACTCAGTCACCTTATGTCCAAACTCTTTATAAATACTGTGGACTAAATAAAGGGACAAGTTCTTATATAGAGCTTTTCTACACTAGCTGAGCAGTCAAAGTCCTTTTACAACACATTAGCATTCACCATGCTTAATGTCTACCATTCACACATATTCACATTCCAATGGTTGCCTCGGAGAGCAACTTGGGGTTCAGTATCTTGCACAAGGATACTCTGGCATCCAGACTGGAGCAGCCAAGAATCAAACCACCAACATTCCGATTAGTAGGTGACCTCCTCTACTTCCTGAGTCACAATGGAAAATGGAGAGGTCTGTATTTTTATTGTAGATACAGTTCAACTGTGAGACACAGTATCTATAAAAAAACAAAAATCTAGAAAATCACATTGTATGATTTTTAAAAATAATTAATTGCATTTTATAGCATGAAATAAGTATTTGATACAATAGAAAAACAGAACTTAATATTTGGTACAGAAACCTTAGTCTGCAGTTACAGAGGTCAGACCTTTCCTGTAGTTCTTGACCAAGTTTGCACCCACTGCAGCAGGATTTTGACCCACCCCTCCATACAGATCTTCTCCAGATCTTTCAGGTTTCAGAGCTGTTGCTGGGTAACATTGAGTTTCACCTCCCTCAAAAGGTTTTCTATTGGGTTCAGCTCTGGAGACTGGCTGGGCCGCTCCAGGACCTTGAAATGGACCTTATGGAGCCACTCCTTAGTTGCCCTGGCTGTGTGTTTCAGGTCATTGTCATGCTGGAAGACCCAGCCACAACCCATCTTCAATGCTCTTACTGTGGGAAGGAGGTTGCTCTCGGGATGCATGACCCCATCCACCCATCCATCCATCCTCCCTTCAATACAGTGAAGTCATCCTGTCCCCTTTGCAGGAAAGCACCCCAAAGTATGATGTTTCCACCCCCATGCTTCACAGTTGGGACGGTGTTCTTGGGGTTGTACTCATCTCTCTCCTTCTTCCTCCAAACACAACGAGTGGAGTTGATACCAAAAAGCTCTATTTTGGTCTGACCACATGACCTTCTCCTATGCCTCATCTGGATCATCCAGATGGTCACTAGCGAACTTCAAACAGGCCTGGACATTTGCTGGTGTGAGCAGGGGGACCATGTGTGCCCTGCAGGATTTTAATCCATGACGGCAAAGTGTGTTACTAACGGTGATCTTTGAGACTGTGGTCCCAGCTGTCTTCAGGTCATTGATCAACCACCCCCCATGTAGTCTGGGCTGACTCCTGACCTGTCTCAGAATCATCCTTACCCCACAAGGTGAGATCTTCCATGGAGCCCCAGATCAAGGTAGACTGACAGTCAGCTTGTGTTTCTTCCATTTTCTAATAATTGCACCAACAGTTGTTGCCTTCTTACCAAGCTGCTTGCCTGTTGTCCTGTAGTCCATCCTAGCCTTGTGCAGGTTTACAATTTTGTCCCTGGTGTCCTTAGACAGCTCTTTGATCTTGGGCATGGTGGAGAGGTTGGAGTGTGATTGGTTGAGTGTGTGGACAGGTGTCTTTCACACAGGTAACGAGTTCAAACAGGTGCAATTAATACAGTAACTTAGTTCAGAATAGGAGGGCTTTCTAAAGAAAAACTAACAGGTCTGTGAGAGCCAGAATTCTTGCTGGTTGGTAGGTGATCAAATATTTATTTCATGCAATAAAATTCAAATTAATTATTTAAAAATCATACAATCTCACTTTCTGGATTTATTTTAGATTCTGTCTCTCACAGTTTAAATGTACCTATGATAAAAAATTACAGACCTCTCCATTCTTTGGAGGTGGGGAAAGTTGCAAAATCAGCAGTATTAAATATTTATATTTCCCACTGTAGGTTTTAAAATCATTGTATTCCTTTTCAATTTAACTTTTACACATTTTAAGAAAAAGATAACAATTTTGTAATGATCTGTGAGACTTACTGACTTTTGCAACATATTTGGTCCATAGTATATTTAGCAGCTCTGGCACTAGAGGCCTGTTACCATGTACCATTGCTAAATTAATAATGTTTGTCTCTTTAGGTGGCAGCATAAACACATATCTGTTTGTACTGCTACATGTCTTACTTTATTTGTGTTCCACATATGTATTCTTAATGACACAAATATAACCTTGATTGTAATTTTAATAATACATGCATCCTGTAGGAAATTGAAGAATCAAATGAAAGGACAGTTCCTTTGGGCTTTGTGTTTTAGAGGTTCTAATGACATATGCAGAAATGCAAGCAGCTGCAGTACAGGTTGCACCACTTTCCTATTGCTGAGCCATTACAAAGGCACTTAGTAAACAATCTGAACATAGTGATCATAGCTGAAATGTAGAAGAAATCAGACAGTGTTGTGGTGTGTCTAGAAGCTTCCTCGGTGATCAAAGAACTTGATAAAGTTTTATAAAATGTTGTGCAAATATCAACAAGATCCTGACTGTGACGCTTCATGTTCATGTAAATTATCATCCGTCTTTAAAACTGTTGCTGGTTAACCTATGATTGAAGTGAAAAGGTGTTTTATTTTAATTACCACCCACAGATGATGACCTTGTGCAATGCATTCTGTTTCAGATGGAGAAAAAAATTGACTTTTGCAGAGTCCAAAAAGAAAAGTATTTGCATGACATCATTTAATGGACTAAGGATTATGGGAAGAAGAATTGTGGGTGGAACACACTAATGCACATGTAGAGAAGGCCACACAATCTGGAAGCTTTTGCGTCGGTTAAGTATTTTTCATTTAAGTTCATGTGTGCTATCTTACCACCATGCCACCCTGATCACAGCCAATCATGTTTGATCTCAGAAGCTAAACAGTTTTGGGCCTGGTTAGTATTTGGATGTGAGACCCCCCTGGGAACACAAGGTGTAATAAGTTGGGGTGGCTGTAGCTCAAGAGGTAGAGCAGGTCATCTACTAATCAGAAAGTTTATAGCCTATCCAAAAGGCTTCTTCAGTTCTCAAACAAAAAGGTGGAGAGACCCAGGTATTTAAACCCCTGTGGGCATAGTCCCCTGGAGGTGGTTATGACCCTCTATTGTTCATGTGCATAATTACATGTGCCAAGGTGTGAAAGGAGGTGTGGGTCATTACAGTGGTCAAACACAAACTAGGGAGAGAAACTAGTCATAGAATCTCAGAAGAATTTTCTCCAAGCATGACATCCCAGTATACTTCAAACCAAGTCACACCCTAAGGCAAAAATTGGTTCATCCCAAGGACAAACCCCCCAAACACAAGATCAGCAATGTAGTGTCTGCTGTCCAGTGCAGTGAAGAGTGCTCGGACCTCTACATTGGAGAAACCAAACAGCCTCTTCACAAACGAATGGCACAACATAGAAGAGCCACCTCGACAGGACAAGACTCAGCTGTACAGCTGCATCTAGAGGTCAAAAGTCACTCTTTGAGGATGCCAATGTTCACATTTTGGACAGGGAAGACAGATGATTGGAAAGAGGAGTAAAAGAAGCATCTATGTCCACTGTGAACAACCATCATTGAACAGAGGAGGTGGATTACGTCACCAACCTCCCCCCGCTTACAGTGCTGTCCTGAGCTCCGTCCCCAGATGCCTCAACCCCCATTCACACCTTTGTTCAGGCGACCTACTGAGGTCGCCTGAACAAAGGTGTGAATGGGGTCCTAAATTAGCGAAGTCCTAAATTGGTTTCACCTAAAACCACTGATTGTAATGACCCATCCTTCCTTTCACACCTTGGCACATGTGATTATGAACATGAAGAATAGAGGGTCATAACCACCTCCAGGGGACTACGCCCACAAGGGTTTAAATACCTGTGACTCTCCACCTTTTGGTTTAAGAACTGAAGAAGCCTTTGGGATGAGAGGTGAAACGTCAAGAAAGAAAAAGAGGTCCAGTCGCCTTTTTTCAAGCTCCGGAGATGTAGTGAATGTTAGATAGAAAGCAGCTATAGAAAGAAGTGGTTATATGAATGAATGAATGAATGAATGAATGAGGAATGTTGTATAAAGCACTTTGAGTGCTCAGAGTAGAAAAGCACTTTAAGAACCGGCCCATTTAAAATTTTTGGGTCCAGTGAGGAGTTCTTAATTCATCCACAGCTGTAAACACATTTGTTTAGAAAGGTTCCTGACTGAGTAAGGGAACCCAGAAGTATCTGCATGGTAGCCACAATTGGAGATAATTCATTTGAATTTCAGGAGCAGGACCACACTACATATAGCCCCCTTCCAGTTCTTTGGACCCATTAATGAGGAATTCAGTGCTGTGTTATCTCTCACAAGATAACTCTGGCCATGTTCCATTGCTGCAAAATTACAACCTTAAGCTCCATCTGAGGAAGATCAACCATCAGCAAATTTTACAGATACAACTCCACCTTCAAGCTTCAGTCCTGCTCACTCTGAAGCCAGCCCGAAGGCCTGACGAGTCTCCAGAAACTCTGGCTTATCTCAGTGCCAGGTTCACTGCATTTCCTAAATATTATCAACATGTGAACATTCCTACCCATGATAAGAACACATTGGATCATATCTACAAAATGTCATTGTATTGTGCGATGACAATAAAGATAACTTTTCTAAAAAAAAAGAAGCTGTAATCCACTCTTACTTAGGGCACTTGCAGCCACTCAATAGGGCTTTTCTTTCAGCATACAGGATCGAGTTGAGTATGTGATTGGGGACATTAGAATTTGTGTTAATAACATCATACAATGCAGGAAGCCTTGTGTTCACTCTCCTGCATCTAGATCAGCCAACAAGAGTACAAAGCACCAAAGTACTTGAATGTGAAACTTGATATATATATATATATATATATATATATATATATATATATATATATAATGACGATTTTTTTCTATTGCAATTTGTTAATGCGTACTAAACTTTAACCAATTTTAAACACTGCATAAAACAAAAACAAAAGATGAGGTTTTAAAAATGTAGTTTAAGCTTGGTTCACAAATGTCAACAACACATTATTCAGTAGACTGCAAATTATTGTCATATTTTTCACAATGAATATACACTAGTGTATTTTTTTTACCCAACAGGTGTGGTCCTTAGGTATATTTGTGAAGTGAGGACCTCTATAAACTTTCATAGGACATAAAGAACCACAGCCTTCTTTCAGCTTTGCTTTGTTGCCTTTCTCTGTTTATTTCTTTGATATCATGAATTATTGTAGTGTCTTTACCTCACAATATGAAGCACCTTGAGGTAGCTGTTTTTTGTGATTTGGAGCTATATAAATAAAATTGAACTGAAGCTCAACAGAGTGGGGATATCAGAAAGTATGCACATATCTACACTTGATGAATTGAGTGTGCTTTGAGGTTGTGTAACACATCAGCTGTTAGCAGCACCATTCTTGGAAATTACCTAGTAGGAAGATTCACATGTTTAGCTGCTTAATATTGAAACTGTAAAAACACAGTATTTTTTTTCTCTCTAACTATTGCTTCTTTTTTTTTTACCTTATTATTATAAGGCACATTGAGATGACTCTTGTGAATTGGTGGCATATAAATAAAATTGAATTGAACATAAACAGGTCTCCCTGTTTATTATCTGTCATTCTTGATTTTACACCATGTGAGCAGATATAAGTCAACTGAAGTCTTTGAACAAAGAGGGTTGTGAAAGTTTTGCCATTAAGTAACTTTTCACACACTGTTCACAGTTATCCATGTAAAGGTAAAACACATAACACTGCTCTCTGTGGACTGTTCTCCTGTAATTATGGAGAATTAAATATCAGTTATTACTGTACATACAGTCAAGACAAATATTTACTTTGATGTAACACAGGGAGAAGAGCTCTACGGGCTGCTGTGTACTCCATCAGGATGGACCACTCCTATTCACATAATAGTAAATGAACCGTTCTTTTATAGAGCTTTCTGAGCACTCAAAGCATTTTATATGACATGCCTTTCATACAAGCACTTCTATCTATCCCTAAGTGCAGTCGCACTCCGATGCATTGGAGATGTAACTGGAGTTAAGTACCTTGCCCAAGGATTCTTTGGCACACAGACTGGAGCAGCCAGGGATCAAACCACCAACCATCCAATGACCTGCTCTACCTCCTGCACTACAGCCATCCTGATAGGAACACAGATTCCTACTGAGATTCCAAAGGTTATATCATAGTGAACATGCCTTACCTGCTTCTGAGGACTAAAATAGTTTCAAAAGAGACTTTATTCCTTGAGCGTATGTACAAGACGGTTCCAGTGGTGAGTGTTCCTCTTCTTCTCTTACAAACTTTTACCTCCTCCACTCGCATTCTTGTCCTTTTACCTTCTTTTGTTGTGTTGTTGACCCCTCCCTCCTAACGCCCCCACCCACAAGATTTATCTGAACAGACCTGCTCAACAGGTGCAGCTGTACTGTCTCACAGCTCTTTAGCAAACAATCAATCTATTTAGATAAGGCACATACATGAAAATGTGATAGTCCCCTGTAAAGTGAAAAGATGCATTACTACAGTATGTGCATTTTATTGTGCTAACCAGACATTACACTTAGTTTTCAGTCCACAGTAGAAATCAACCTTATGGTGTAGTGAGAGTGTTTCTGAGGTTATTTTATTTTCTTCAATCAAGGGTGAAAAGTAAGAAGTCCTAGCTTTACGGAGGGCTTTTCATAGAGCTCCTTCAGGCCCCTCTTCTGTGGAACCAGCTCCCAGATTGGATTCAGGAGACAGACACCCTCTCTATTTTTAATATTAGGCTTAAAACTTTCCTTTTTGATCAAGCTTATAGTTAGGGCTGGATCAGGTGACCCTGAACCCTCACTTAGTTATGCTGCTATAGGCCTAGGTTGCTGGGAGGTTCCCATAATGCACTGAGTGTTTCTTTTCATTCACCTCTTTTTACTCTGTTCATACTTCACTCTGTATTTAATTATGAGTTATTATTAATTTAAATTATGTTAATTAATTGATAATTGATAAGATAAGATGGGGCCTGATTATTCAAGACCTTGTATGTGAGGAGAAGAATTTTAAATTCTATTCTAGATTTAACAGGGAGCCAATGAAGTGAAGCCAATATGGGAGAAATATGCTCTCTCGTTCTAGTCCCTGTCAGTACATTTTGGATCAGCTGAAGGTTTTTGAGCTTTTAGGACAGACTGATAATAATGAATTACAACAGTCCAGCCTAGAAGCAATAAATGCATGAAGTTTGAATATATATATATATATATATATATATATATATATATATAGACTCAGGGGCAGGGCTTCCGGGGGGCTGGGAGGACAGCACGCCCCCGGCCCGGGCCTAGAAGTAGACCGGATGGGAGAGAGAATAAGATTTCAGGTAGCCAGGCCTCTACCACGTGCGCTGTGAAATTTAAGCTTTGTATTTAAAATATTATTCAAGAAAAAAAAAACACTTTCAGGTCTTTTGTTTGAAATTTTCACTGGTCTTTCTTACCATCATAATGAATCAATGTTTTTAATTTGGGACAGATACATCAAAAATATTTCTGATTGGTATGTAGTTAAGATTTCACAATAATACATAATACAACAAAAATGAAACACAAATATTTTTAGCATGAAATTTATAGTCACATAAATGAAGAAAATGCCAATTTCATTCAACTTTTATGCTGGATTGAGCAAATATAACCTGTACCACAAAAACAAAATTATCAGTAGAAAACCTAATCAAAATAGAACAAAATTTTCAAGTAACTGGGAACATCATTTTGTTTAATATATACGTTTTTCATTTTTCAAAACCTTCTCTACTTACCAAGATCTACTGCCTCTTAACCTGTCTGATAATTCTGGGTTAAGTTTAAAATAGACTAAAAGGCATTAAATATGTAACATTTTTCAAAAATAAAAATATCAAAACAATCAAGAGTAATGAAAAGAGGATTGGTAGCTCATTTCATGTGAGTAGTCTTGCAAGACCAGTTCAATGGGTCCATATTATGCAATTATTTGTCTTAAAGGTAGTCCCTAAACACCTAACCCCACCTCTAACACCCTGACCCAACCCTAATCCTAAAGCCTCAAGCAGAGATTAAGCAGTCAGCACTGGTGACCAGTTGTCAGGTCTCCTCAATTTTAATAGCACTCTAGTTTTCTTCCTGCAACTTTCTGCCCTCATTATTATGATTTTTTTTTCCTTTTGGCCTTTTTGCAGCTTTGACAGTGTTACGGTGTAGAGGGAGGAAAGTGGGGGGAGATGCAGTGAATGGCAACAGGCCAGGACGTGAACCGTGGACGCCTGCTCATCTGCTGAGCCACCCCGGTGCCCTTCTGCTCTCATTACTGAACCATTGTTTTCTACTTGTGCTCTGTCCTCTTATCTTCTTCTTCCTATTTTATCTGCTTTTTGTTTTTCTTTCTTGACCCCCCCCCCCCGTCAACTCTGGCATTGCCACAATACATATACACTTATGTGAACAATAACACAAATGAATGAATAAAAGAAAAACAAGAGCCTATAGAGAATCTATAGAACTCATCTCAGAAAAGCAAATATGTCTGGCACAACAGTGCATTCAGATCATAATTCTGATTGCAAAAGCTGCCAGGCAAGAATAAAAAAAAATTTGTTAGGCACCACACGCAACCATAAATGTTGGCAACGGTATGTAACCTACGTATGTTACCTGCTGAAGATCAGGCTCTGGCTGCTGGGCTGACATACATTGAGCTTTATCACTTGGGGTGTTTTGTTAGCTTTGTGTTATGCTGTCCATGCAGCTGTTTGCAAAGAGCCTAAAATGTACTGGCAGTATAACACAGCAGTTAATTTTGTCAATTAAAAAAAAAAGGGCTGCTCATATCTCCACTCCTCAAAGGCAGTAGGTGCTCTATTTTCCTCCTCCCTGCACGCAAACTCAAATCAGATGACTGTGGCACAGCTGTGCATGAAAAAAAAGGTATGCTCTATTTTTAAAATTTATACAGCATCAACATTTTCAGAATTGGGTTTGTTTTTCAATCTCAGTCGAGCTCTCTGCAGAAGAACCTAACATAACCCTGAACCTTTCATTAGTTTAGAATTGTCAAAGTGCAGAGCATTCGAAACCAGGGACACTGCATGATCACTGGCTAAAAACTGGTGATTGACAAGTTTAACCAAGCACATTTTAAAGAATGTACTGGGAGGAAGAGAGAGACAAACATTTTTAAATATTTTATTGATTGTGCACAGTTCCTGCTGGAAGTCACCTTCCACTGTACAGTTTCCATCATTAGTTATCTGTATGAGCTGCAATTTATAAAAAAAATAAAAAAAATAAAAAAAAAAATCAGCATTCCCACCCATAAAGAACTAAATCTAAATGTTTCAATACATTACAACACAACTCCACTTGGATAATCTACCCAGGGGTGAATTTATAGTGCATAACCATTTACAAGTAAAAGCATGCTGCTGGTCACACTTTCTGAGATGATGCAGACTCTTCAGCTGCAGGCGGGTCTTTGGGCTCTAAGTTCCAGGATGAGACCAGCTTTGATCAGCAGTGATGATCCTTGGCATGTTGGGTCATTTTGACACAGAGGCTGGTGTTTGCTCTCTGTATGAGATCCGAGGTGAAATCACAAATGTAGATACATAAGCAGTCAGAACTAGACTTCCACGAGAGATCAAACCAACAACTTGGATGAGGTGAAGCTACTTCTCATGGGTGGAGCTGATAAACTTTTCAATAAAACCTCAAACATATAAAAAAAAAACTTAATAGCACAAGTGTAAAATGTGACAGCTGACAAAATAACCAATCTGAAAATCTGGACCCTTCATTAGAAATGAGACAACAGCAGCTAAGGGGAAAGGCAGAATTCAGCCCAAGTTTCACAAACACATTCAACTGGAGTCGGGCTTGGTGGTCCCTCTTGTTGTTTTGAAGGTCGTCTTCAAGTAGTTCTAGAACAAAGTGAACAAGGAAGCTGATTAGACCACATGATTCCAACTTCTAACTACACAAATGTGTCGATTTACTGACATGTAATACAATCTGTTACAGACACAACCAACAAAATAAGAGACTGGAAGTAACTAATGACCTTTATCTCACTGACAAATTCTATTCTGAGCCAAGTTTATTTTAGTTTTAGGCTTTAATTCAGTGAATTAAACATCGCTTTGGTCACTTTAGTGTACCTGACATTTTCAGGCCTTATTTCCTACTTATTTCCAGGTACAATCACACTGGTAGTAAGTAGGAGAGAAGAGTGTTCCAAAGAACATGTCACCTGCTCAAAAGTTTGTCAGAAAGTATATTCATATACATGAAAGTAAGAGATTAAACCAATATATAAGAGGCAGGTTATGGTTCTTATGCTCTGCAGTTGTATTCTTCAAAATGTATCTATCCTCCAAGTTTGAAATCAATATGCTGCAGTTACCAAGAAAGCAGGTGACAACACCAGAATGAATTCCATCTTATCCCCACAAATAACTGTGTGTTTGTGGGCTACCTGCAGGTTCTCATAGTGTTTGCGAGTTTTGCAGTGGCTGATTTCAGCCTCCTTGGATCCACTGAAGAACCGACTGCACACCTTACAGAAGAAACCGGTCTTTGGAACCAAGAACTCCATACCTGTGGATGGAGATACACACACACGTAAATGAAGACTAGGCACCAAGACTTGAAATAAATATACACATAAGGCACTTGATCATTGCATATCTTGCCATGATCAAGAGTGTGTGCTTCATATGGAGTACTGAGTCATTTATCAGCATTAACACAGAAATCCTGCTACCGCCACAAGTTTAACTGTTTATCTTTGTTCACATGAATGTGATACCACATCACGCCCCTCATACTGTGTCTCATGTTTGCGGGACATCCAAAATGCCACAAATGAGCCATAGTAAATAAATACAAAGGAGCATCTTACCAACTGGGTTGCTGGGGTCAAAAGGAGGGAGGGAATATTCTGTTGTCCTGGAAATTGATTTTGTCTTCTCTTCAGCATTGGTGCTGTGTTCAGACTCCTCCTGTTTCCCTG
Organism: Pterophyllum scalare; assembly: GCA_024447675.2. NCBI lineage: Eukaryota > Metazoa > Chordata > Actinopteri > Cichliformes > Cichlidae > Pterophyllum > Pterophyllum scalare. Next base: position 35,091 of record JAMQGT020011782.1, read on the forward strand.
TGACAGACAGGGCTTAAAAAGTGCAACAGTTTTGATCTAAATTCAATTCATTTTGATATTTATTTATTTATATAGAGAGTTTATTCGATTTACAGTGAGTACGGAAAGTATTCAGACCCTTTAAATTTTTCACTCTTTGTTTCAGTGCAGCCATTTGCTAAAATCAAAAAGTTCATTTTATTTCTCATTAATGTACACTCAGCACCCCATCTTGACAGAAAAAAACAGAAATGTAGAAATTTTTACAAATTTATTAAAAAAGAAAAACTGAAATATCACATGGTCATAAGTATTCAGACCCTTTGCTGTGACACTCATATTTAACTCACATGCTGTCCATTTCTTCTGATCCTCCTTGAGATGGTTCTACTCCTTCATTGAAGTCCAGCTGTGCTTAATTAAACTGATTGGACTTGATTAGGAAAGGCACACACTTGTCTATATAAGACCTCACAGCTCACAGTGCTGTCAGAGCAAATGAGAATCATGAAGTCAAAGGAACTGCCCAAGGAGCTCAGAGACAGAATTGTGGCAAGAACAGATCTGACCAAGGTTACAGAAGAATTTCTGCAGCACTCAAGGTTCCTAAGAGCACCGTGGCCTCCATAATCCTTAAATGGAAGAAGTTTGGGACCACCAGAACTCTTCCTAGACCTGGCCGTCCAGCCAAACTGAGCAATGGTGGGAGAAGAGCCTTGGTGAGAGAGGTAAAGAAGAACCCAAAGATCACTGTGGCTGAGCTCCAGAGATGCAGTAGGGAGATGGGAGAAGGTTCCACAAAGTCAACTATCACTGCAGCCCTCCACCAGTCGGGGCTTTATGGCAGAGCGGCCCGATGGAAGCCTCTCCTCAGTGCAAGACATATGAAAGAAACACATGAAGGACTCCCAGACTATGAGAAATAAGATTCTCTGATCTGATGAGACGAAGATTGAACATTTTGACGTTAATTCTAAGCGGTACGTGTGGAGAAAATCAGGCACTGCTTATCGCCTGCCCAATACAATCCCAACAGTGAAACATGGTGGTGGCAGCATCATGCTATGGGGGTGTTTTTCAGCTGCAGGGACCTGACGACTGGTTGCAATTGAAGGAAAGATGAATGCGGCCAAGTACAGAGATATCCTGTTGGAAGTCTTTCCAACAAGACAATGACCCTCAGCACACAGCTAAAATAACAGAGTGGCTTCAGGACAACTCTGTGACCATTGTTGACTGGCCCAGCCAGAGCCCTGACCTAAACCCAACTGAGCATCTCTGGAGAGACCTGAAAATGGCTGTCCACCAACGTTCACCATCCAACCTGATGGAAACGGAGAGGATCTGCAAGGAAGAATGGCAGAGGAGCCCTAAATCCAGGTGTGGAAAACTTGTTGCCTCATTCCCAAGAAGACTCAGGGTGCTTCTACTCAATACTGAGCAAAGGGTCTGAATACCATTGACCATGTGATATTTCAGTTTTTCTTTTTTAATAAATTTGTAAAGATTTCTACATTTCGGGGGGGGGGTCTGTCAAGATGCGGTGCTGAGTGTACATTAATGAGAAATTGAATAAACTTTTTTGATTTTAGCAAATGGCTGCAATGAAACAAAGAGTGAAAATTTTAAAAGGGGTCTGAATACTTTCCCCACTGTAAGTGCTCTAGTCAGGTGATACGGTACTATAGGGTCTTTAAGATAAGCTGGGGCCTGATTATTCAAGACCTTGTATGTGAGGAAAAGGATTTTAAATTCTATGCTAGATTTAACAGGGAGCCAATGAAGAGAAGCCAATATGGAAGAATATGTTCTCTCTGGCTTCATCGATAGATAAAGCTGAGTATCATCTGCATAACAATGAAAATTGATGCAATGCTTTCTAATAATACTGCCTAAGGGAAGCATGTATAATGTAAATAGAACTGGTCCTAGCACAGAACCCTGTGGAATGCCATAATTGACCTTAGTGTGTGAAGAAGACTCCCCATTTTCAGTGCAGTACCTTTAATACCTATAGCATGCTCTAATCTCTGTAATAAAATGTTATGGTCAACAGTATCAAAAGCTGCACTGAGGTCCAACAGGACAAGCACAGAGATGAGTCCCTGGCCCAGTTTCAGATTTCCTTCTATGGTGCCTCTGGCCCCTGGAAGGCAATCAGCTATTGTTGCTGGTGTTGCTAGCTCCATGTTTCTCAGAGTTGACAGTTTCACAGAGTTGCTAAGCCCCTGGGACCTAGCAATGATTTTTCAAACAGGCTCCAGATTTCTTAGGGGGGCAAATCTTTGAATCCCAGCTGACAACACCAGCCAACAACTGAGCTACTGATTTCCCTTAAGGTGCTAAATGTAACAAACCAAAATCTAATCCATCTTACCCATTTCTGCAGCTGTATCACTCCTTTCTTTGTTTTCTTCATCTTGCATCTTCCTCTGTTCCTCCTGCTTGATCCACCCCACATTCTCCTCAAAAGACTGACCATGTTTAAGAGGATTCTCCTCATTATCATCCTGACTTCTCTCTGCAGTCACCACAGCTGCTTCTAAGGAGAAAGCAGCCAAAGCTGCAGTTAGAGAGATGTGAATGCTTTCATCCTCTGGGGTGGGTCAGCAGTCAGTGAGGTGTCTAAAGATCAATAACGGATTTTAGGTTCAACTGGCCCATCTAGAAAAAGGCTGAAGAAAAAACAAAACAAATACAATGACTTGTTTAGTTTACCTGGCTGAGGTGTGATGCCAGGCTCAGGTGGTTTGGGTGTAGATGTTGGCACATGTGTTTGGCTGGGAGCAGGGTCAGTTTCTGAAGTTGGTGATGGGGACACAGTAGCACTGGGGACCAGATCAGCAGTTACATCAGTCATCTCAGTCACATATTCACACTCAGAGGTAAGCTCATCGGGCTTCTCCAGAGTTGCTGTGACCTCCACGGGTGCACTCTAGAAGCAAAAAACAAGAGATAGAACATAATGTCATCACCCTACAGAAATAAAGTCTTTCACAATGAGAATCCACCTCCATGAGCAACATGGCATCATATTAATCAGCTTTAACTCTTCAAAACTTGTGGTAACACATGGAATACAAAGTATTACTATAACCACATGAAATTGTGTAGAACAAATTACTAATCTCAGTAATCACATTACAATTACAAAGAAAGAAAAAACAGAACAAAACTAGAGCACAGCTGTGCAGGTGCCAACGCTCAGCTCTTTTGGATTGGGGGGGACAAAATTATCTTATAGTAATGTCAGTGAGCAGGTGTGTGAAGTCTGATAAGTCTAGCTTGAACAGTATGCATCTATGGTGTAAATCTGAACATCCTAGGTCACATGATTGAAGTTATTGCATTCATAGGATTTTCAGAAAACTTTGTTGTCCAATCCTCTGATACTGCTGGGTGGGGAATTCTTTCTGGCTGAGCATCCCTGTGGTGTTTGTTCTGGTAATAAAAACAAGAACTAATCTGGGCCTAACTGCCATCCGATCCATCAGACAACCCCGTTTCCCCAACCATATCCAACTCATTTTTCTGTTAATCTCTTTGCTTTTTTTTTTTTTTTTTTAAGTTAAAATCAAATCCATCCATCCATCCATGCATCTATCCATTTTCTTCCACTTATCTGGGGCTGGGTCGCGGTGGCAGCAGCCTAAGCAGAGAAGCCCAGACTTCCCTCTCCCCAGCCACCTCCACCAGCTCATCCGGAGGGACAACAAGGCGTTCCCAGGCCAGCCGAGAGATATAATCTCTCCAGAGTATCCTGGGTCTGCACCAGGGCCTCACCAAAGAGGCACCCATGAGGCATCCTAGTCAGACGCCCGAACAACTTCAACTGGCTCCTCTCGATGTGGAGGAGCAGCGACTCTGAGGCCCTCCCGAATGGCAGCACTCCTCTAAGGGAGAGGTCAGCCACCCTTCGGAGGAATGCCACTTGTATTTGCAGTCTTAATCTTTGGCCTCATACTTAGAGGTGCTTAAATATATAATTTTTTTTTTTAAATCAATAAACTGCAAAACCCTTGCTGATACTAGCGTGGAGTTCAGAGTTTACTGAATGTCACTACCAACCTCCAAATGCTGTGTGTGAAGCACCATCACTAGTAGGATAACTTCAGGGGGATTGGCTGAAACTTCTTCAATCAAATAATAATGCTATGGAGGCTAAAAATGTCTCCACATCTTTAAATGTTCCAGTTCTATAAAGTAAAAAGTAGCAGCATGTCAACATTAGTGGTGGCGTGAATAAACAAACATTTGCACGCAGCCATATGAAGCTGAATGTACCTCTGGACTGTCCTGATGGACAGCTGTGGGCGGGTTCTCCCCTCCCTCTGAGGTATTCATTGGAAGATCAGCCACATCTCCAACTTCATCCACTGTCACAAAGTCGCTCATGTCAAACGGGAACTCGTTCAGCTCCTCATCCTCCTGATTTCATGGCAGGACAAAGAAACAGAACTATTAATAACACAGTAACATCCACGACTTTAACCCGTCTGTGTCTTCTCACCGTTTTGGTTTCGGCCTCCACGCTGTGCTGCTCATCCTTTCTGTGACTTTGCCGGGATCCCTCGGACCTGAAGGATGATCTTGAGCCTGATGAAGTGTCACCATGGGCTCTCTTCCTCTCCCTCCTCTCCCTTTCCCTCCTCTCCCACTCCCTTCTTTCCTCCCCCCTCCTCTCCCTCCTGGATTTTTCAATCCTTTCCCTCTCTCTCTTGGCTCTCTCCTCCTTCTCCCACGCCCTTCTTTCCCTCTCCCGCTCCCTCCTCTCCCTCACCTCCTTCTCCTTTCTTGCCTCCTTCTCTTTTTCTCCTGCCTTTTCACCTCTCCTTCCTCCTCTGTGTTCCTCTTGCTTAGCTCTTTTGTCTCCTCTGCTGCTTTTTGGCCCATTTCTGTCTCTGTCTGTTCTTTCCCCTCTTCTCCACTGGAGGGTGCTGCACTGTTGTTGGAATGGCTTGTAGTCCTTGTTCTGCACTCCACAAGCAATGCATTCACCATGGCTTGAGTTACCTGGTGAAAATGAGATCAAAAACATAATCTGAGAGCTCCCACATGCCAGTGTGAAGCAGGTTAACAACAACAGAGAAACATTTATATTTTTTAAATTTATTATTCATTTATTTAATTGCCTTGGGTAGTTGCGTCATGGTCGTCTCCTGAGGAGTGGCTTTGCCATCGAGGCTGTGTGGTTTTGACTCTTCTGCAGCAGGAGTTTGGTCATATCCTGCTCCAGAGGCAGCAGCTTTACTGTCCTCTGTTTTCTCGATGACCGTTTCAACACTTGATATTTCCATTGTGTCTGCTTCTGGTTTATTCTCCGGTGGAGCCGAAGCTTCACAAACTGTGAGCTTGTCTTTTTCCATGTTGTCCTCTTTGCACCCTTTTTCTTCCAAAACTTCATCTTCAGCTGTTTCCTTCCTGGTCTTCACATCATCATCAAAATCTTTTTCTAGCTTCTCTACAGGAGAGTCTGCTGCTTCCACTCTGTCTGCAGCAGCTGCAGCTGTTTGGCCTCCTTTGCCATTTACATGTGCATCCTGCAGGCACATGCAAATTGGGCTGAATTCATCACATGCAATCTGGTGTTTGAGAAACCTTAAATCTGAAGGAATGAGTAAGTGTAAATGGGTGTCACCTTAACTATAACCAAAGATCAAAGTTACTGACCTCAGATGAATCATGATAGGCAGCGATGACTTTAGTCTGTGCGCTGGCTTTAGGGTCAGGCTTGCGGGAGAAGAACAGAGGATTGCTCTGGATTACGCACGGAAACGTCTGGAAGCGTTTGTAAACGGAGAGGGCCATGGCTGCAGTCGCCATCTCGCAAATGACCTGAGCAGGAAAAGAAAACAGAGCATGAGTCGAGTCTGATGTAGAGAGGGGAGACGATAGATTTGCAGGGATGGTTTTTTTTTCTTAATTAAAAACTATATAAAAGAAACCAATCTAGCCACAGTGATGTCACCCATTGGTTTGCGCATTTTAAACTCAGTGTTATCCACAAAGCTTTACTAGCAAGCTGCAGCTATAAACTGTATGGGTGCACTGCACAGACCTTCAAGTAACAACCCAATAAAATACTAGAACTCATCAAAGCTGGAGCAAAGACTTCTTTGATGGTCTGTTCCATGTAATTAGATCATTCAATTAAAAATGCACAAACAGCACTGGACGGGTCCAGCTCAGTGACTGGAATTGGAGTGACTGTCAATCAAAGTGGCCACAATCCTAAATTGAATTCTTAACAAAATCCAAACAGAGGAAAAAAAAATCACCCACTGCAAAGCTGTTATGAAGGGGAAGTGTCCTTAGACAGGCTGTATAAAAAGCTCTAAATGTTCCTTTAAATGCTGTGAAGTTGAGTGTCAGGTCAGTCTATGGGGACTGACTCTGGAGCTCAACTTTTAAACCTGGAAGTTGTTGAGTATGAGGATATGGGCACAGCCCTCACCATATTGCTGAGCACAAGGGTCCTGATGACGGTTCCAAAGCGTCGCACCAATTTCTGGACCTCTGAGGAACCGTACGGTGTGTTGGGAACATTACTGATTACCAACAGGCTGTTCCAGCCTACTGGAGCTCGACTTTCCTGTAACATACAGCAACATTCAATTTCCTGTTAACATTAGGTCTATTTTGGTACCTGATCTTGATGTAGCATAATTTATTTCATCATATTTTAGTCATTAAAGTTTATTTAGTTTAAGTAAATCTATTGAGGGTTAGATTTTAATCAACCCCAATAGCTGATTACCAAGTTCTACAACACATTATTACAGGTCTCAGTAGATGTTAATGGGTACATATGAATAAGAAAGGCTGAAATCATAAATATAAACCAATGTTGCTGTCTGTGACTGGCATCTTTATGGGAAGGACTAAGTTGTCTGAATCATCTAGTTATTGTGTTATTTTCACATGTCATTCTCGAGTGATCAGAATCAGAAGCCTTTATTGTAATCAAACACAAGTGTGTGTACACACACACTCTAGATAGATAGATAGATAGATAGATAGATAGATAGATAGAGAGTGAGTGAGTGAGTGAGAGTGTGTGTGTGTGTATACACAGATACAGAATAAGTTAGAACTACAACAGAGAAGCAATAAAAATACAATAGAAAGGTAGCATACACACTGCAAGTATATTTACATTCTTCATATTCTAAGGATAATCGCATTCACAAAGTTGAAACTTGGCCGCTCACGTGGTGACGATAATCGAGATCAGCCTTTATAGGCTGAGGGGTAAAAATGAAGGAAAGGAAATGGACTGTTACACTGTAAGATGTACTCACTAATGGATCCACTGATCCCATCAGAAGATTGTAGAGGGCCACCTGTGTGCAGAGTGTGGTTTTTCATTAAGCATTGCTTGAAGAAACCACAGTTTGTACAACTGATGCAGAACTAAAGCTAATGAATCCACAGCTAAGGCGTGGAAGGAGGAGAGTCCTACCGGAGTGCTGAGGCTGATATGCTGTTTGAGGAGGATGAGTTTCACCTCAAAGTCTTTAATCTTGGCTGGCATGAACGTGTGGACTTTTACAATCTCCTGAGCAACCTCCGTGTCTGCCACCGACACAAGTACCTGTCATACAAAAAGAAGGTTGTTACAAATTTTGTTAGAAAAATAGCATCGTCTATCCATACATCCTTTTATCCTGTACAGGTCGCTGGAGCCTATCCTGACACAGGCCGAGAGGCAGGATACAGCCTGTACAGGTCGCCAACCTGTCACTAACACACAGACAGACAACCATCCACACCTATGGGCAATTTAGAATGACCAATTAACCTAACCCCAGTAACTGTATGTCTTTGAACTGTACGAGGAAACCGGAGATCTACACAGAAAATGATAATGTTAATGTCAGACTTCTCAGTGAGCCACAGGAACACGATAAGGACTTATATCAGCCTGATTTCCTTCAGTTCATTGGTGTCAAAGTATTTTTTCATCTATTACAGGGAACTAAAGCTTCAGGTCACATGCACTAACCTTTCCCATTTGTGTTGCCAGGATGATGTCAGAGGGAGTCCCAAAAGGCTGGATCAAGTTAATGATGTCACTCTCTGACCAGCCACTCTCAGGAAGTCCTGTGATTAACAGCCTGCCCTTCTGTGTGAAACAACACAGTTTCTAATAAGGAAATATCTTCACAATAAGACACTCTGATATGTCCAACTAAGAACTAAGAGTTAGTGTATGCATCACACACCTCATTTGAAGTCTTCTGGTTAGCATCACCTTCTGCAATCGGGAGTCACGGGGGAGGAAAAACACACATGAGCTCAAACAGTTGCAAACCTTGCATTACACTGAGAATTGTGTTATCTTGTGTTACTGTGAACAAGTTAAAAATTGCCATCATCTACTAATCCAAAGGTTGGTGGTTCAATCCCTGGCTGCTCCAGTATTCTTGGTCGAGATAGTGAACCTTGAGTTGCTCCCGATGCGTTCATCAGAGTGTGAATTTGTGTGAATGATGACGTGTGTGATGGTCCATTCGTCATCAGATCTTAGTCATGTGTTTCTAATAGACTAACAGATGACACATGCTGATGCCCAAGCACTGGCTCATGTTCCTGCTGTTACTGCAGATGTTACCTACCTGTGTCCTTGCCAGCTGCACCTTTTCCCTGTCCCACCGAAGGTCTGCTGTGTATGGAACAAAGTCACAAGTTATAAAGAGATACTTTATTGATCCCGCAAGGGAAACTGTGTAACAGCAGCAGGAAAATACAATCTACAGTAACTAAACATAACATCAAGTGAGAGTCCCAATGATGAGTATTAAACTATACATATCCATATAGAAAAGAAATAGATAAAAATATAAAGACGTAGGTAACGAAGAGTTATATTGAGGCTGACGCTGTACAAAAGGGTAGTGCAAAATGCACTGATAAATAATATAATATGTAATATATACACTATAAATCAGAGTATGTACAAAAACAATCCGGAGACAGCAGAGGGAGGATATAATACAAAATTCTGTGTGTAGGATCTTCTGTCCTGACTCTTCTTTGTGTTCACCAGTCAAGTGTAAAAAGAAAAGTAATTATACAGTTTTATGGAGAACGGTAGGAATGATTTCCTGAAGCGTTGAGCTCTGCTGCCTCAGAAGTGTGGAGTGGAGTGGGTGAGATGGTTGTCCATAATGGAGAGCAGTTTGTTCAGTGACCTCCTGTCCCTCACTGACTCAAACGGCTCCAAATTCTGCCCTATGATTGTTCCAGCCTTGCGAATCAGTTTGTTGATCCTGCTGGCATCTCTGGCACTGATGCTGCCTCCCCAGCAGACAACAGGAAAGTAGATGGCACTTGCTATCATAGACTGGTAGAAGATCTTCAACATATGAAGAACAAATAACAGGGTTACAAAAAGAAAATCATTAATGGCTGTGACAAACCTGCTGCTAGGATCAGTAGACTGTTCTCCTTCAGGTCTCTATAAGAAAGGAAAAACAGTTTAAGAACTTTATGAATCCATAGGTGGAAATCATTCACACTCATTTTAACATAGCCTCATCTTCCTCTTAACAAGCTATACTCCACACTTATACTTTACTTTACTTATACTTTTACACATTCCAGTTTCCAGAGGTTCATTGTTCAGAAGCCTAACAGCCCCGGAAACAAAGCATCTCTAAGCCGATTTTTCCGGCTCTTTAGGGCCCTGTATCTTCTGCCAGATGGGCAGAAAGTTAAAGAGATCTCGACTAGGGTGAGATGGATCACCCAGGATATTCCTAGTCCTATTATAAAGCACTTTGAGTGCTCAAAGTACAGTAGAGTAGAAAAGCATTATATAAAGAACCAGTCCATTCAGCATTTAACCCACGGGAGTTCACCGTGTCCTTTAGGGACTTTGGGAACAACTGGCATAGAAGGAGGGGCTTTGCACACAGCCCTGGGGGGAGCCGATGCTGAGCGTGAGGGTAGAGGATCTCGAGGGCCCCACCCTCCGTCTGTGGGAGGTCTCTCAGTAGATCCAATCACAGGTGAGTCTCTGTGAGTGGCAGCAGCTTGTATGACAGAGGTGATGATGTCAGCTGTTCACCTGTTTACCTTATAAGCAAACTGATACTGGTCAAAGTTCTGTGGGAGGCAGGACGAGCCTCTCAAAGCATTTCATGACCACAGGGGTCACTGAGGCTGCTTCTGGGGGCTTTCTTGGCCATGGGAATAATGCCTTGCCCAGAAACATGTTTGGTCCTGCCACCTTATGATGATTTACTGCTTTCGACTCCCTTCTCGCCTAATGTTCCTGCAACTCGAGCACATGGTGTTGGAGAGCTGGAAAGTTGGAGGAGCAGCCTGAGACCTCCCCGTCTCAAAGCTGGTGAAAAAGTAATTTAATTCTTCCACCAGTGGGGCATTCACCATGTCCACCAAGCTCCCCTTGTAGCTCATTAACCCTGCTGGGGTCTACGTGCTGTAACTTGCATTCAAATTATGAAAAATTAAATGTACTTCACTACTATTGCAAGCACAGTCGTTGAGTTGCAAATGTGATTCAGTTATACTCACTTCCATTTAATGCACAGAAGTTATTTAGATTAAACCAGAAAAGCTGAAGGTGCATGGAAATATGAGGCTTTATGAAACTTAAAATGATAAAAACCTTAACATGCCCTCACATATGGATGTACCTTGGCTACTGAAGCTGTGATCTGCTGGTCTCTGATGGAGAGGGCAGCAGAGGACGCGAGAGCCTGGGCGTCTTCAGGCTTCAGCATACATACAGAGGCCTGTAACAGCAGACACACACAGTGAGCTCACAGACAGACACTGGAGCTGCTGTGTTGACATCATTTGTTTGAACAAACAAAAACAGAAAAAGTACAGAAAAGTTGTGTATCAGTGACCCAGATGTTGCACTTTAACCCCACCTTCTGTCCTTGTCCCTTCTCGCTCTCCTCAGAGGATGGCATGAGGATCACATTATTGATCTTTCCAAAGGACCCAACCAAATCGGTGACCTCTTGCTCCGAGGCGTCCTCTGGGATGCCCGTCAGATAAACCAGACGATCTGCAACGCACAAGTCCTGCAAGGGTGGAGTTACCATTTTCTTCTTCTTCTTGGGCGGTGGAGGTTTGGTAGACTTTAAAAGAGGAACATAGCAACAGCATGAGGGTGAAATGAGGGTCAGGGTCACCACCTCCTGATGGACTCATATTACCTTGCAGTAGGACTTTGACAGTAAAACAATACTGCTAATATTTTATCATTGCTGAAGCACTGACACTTTGATTTGGAGCTGTAACACAGTAAACAGATGCAACTGTGGTTATATCATCCACACTGCTGCCCCGGACCATTGCCACCTGCTGCAGCTGGACTTTTCCTGCAGCCCACCCAAACCTTTAATGACAGCTCCGACTGGTAAAGTCTGACACCAAATGCTTCCTTCCTTCCTTCTCTCATTAAGTTGACCTCAATGAGTGCCACTACCGCACAGAAGGTGGCGCTGCTCCACAATAGTGTTTTCCCACGAGCCTAGACAAGTTCTGGATCAGAAACACCCTCACCCATCCAGACTTTATGATCTTAATATTTACCAACACCCATTCTTCCACGTAGTTACTGATATAAAACTGTGGCCTAAGGTCTGATGGCTTCTTCACAGCTAAAATAAACAGTATGAATAAAGGTGACGTGGCTTCGCCTCGTACCATCTTATTAGTCTTGGTTCCAGGCTTTGGCACAGCCTTAATGCTTTTGGCGGAGGGCTGGGATGATCCGTGTTTGGATCTGTGACCCCCGGCGGATGAAGACAGATCTCGGCTCTTGTCAGTGGAGTATTTGTTTGGACGCTTCACAGCACTGCGGGAAAAACTCGCTGAACATGAATCAGAAGCAAAGCGAGAGGCCGGGAAATGTTATAAACATCTGGAAAATTACATTTTCATTATTAAAAGCTACTAACTGCATAATATCAAACTTCCAAAGAAGAAGGCTTTTAAAATTGTGGGATGTAGCCACACCAAATTAGGATGAGTTGCTTTTCATCTGTACACATGTGAAACCGTACAACATCACAATCATACTAATGTACATGGAAACACATACAGTGAGGAAGCGGTGCTCAGACAAGTATGATGTTCAAAGGTGAGGGAGCCCTCACCGTGTTTTAGGCTGACCAAACAAACCCACACAGGCCCACTAACCTGCCGAAACCCTGTCCCTCCTCGCGGTCCAGTACTCTCTGGAGGACGAGGAGGCTCCGTGCAAATGAGAGGGACTGTGTGAGCCAGAGTGGGGATGCTCAAACTGATCTCTGCGTTCTAAATAGAACAAATGAAGATCACTGAGTTTACAATTGTGTATATAATAAGCACAGTGTGTTCTCCTGATCTGAACAAAGGTGCAGAGCACAGCTACAGTCAAAGGCCTCATTTTAAACCTACAGTGTGGTGGTACATCTGTGGATGCAGTAAGGTCTGGGTACGCTCTCTTTAACACATGTATGATGGACAGAATACCATGACTCACATTTACAGAACTGATTCACCGTGATGTATCCATCCATGAGTGGGAATGTTTGATAAGGTGCTGTCTGAGTGTGTGTGTGTGTGTGTGTGTGTGTGTGTGTGTGTGTGTGAGACTGAATGAACAAAGACAGGGACTTTAGCTGGATCCCTTAAGGAAGCGGGTCATCTGTGCAGACATGTGAAGCAGGTTTACCTGTACAGCAGCAAAGATGACGGCGTGAGGTCGACACTAACAACATGAATATGGAAGCTTGAAAGGTATGAAATGTGCACCATTGTGTTACTGAGTTCCTGCTGTGGGCCTCGTATTTGATGTAATAAATATAGAGTTAGTTTTTCCTTGTTCGACTCCAGAGACATAGAAGGACAGAGGCTACAGAGGGGTGTACTTTTGATTACACGCTGTAAGCAGTGCACATCGTGTTCCCCACAAACCTGCAGCATGTGGTGTACCTGTGTCAGGCTGGTGCCGCGGGTGATAGTGGGGGGAATCAGGTCTCTTCTGAGCCCCGTAGGAACGGCTGTCCACCCGACGTTTCCTTGGAGGAGGACTTGGAGAGCGAGAGTGGGACTGAGATATGGAACGGGATGGAGACTGATCCTTGGGATCCCACAGAGCCCGACTGCCATATCGTCCACTCCGACTAAAAGAAAGACACATCAAACTGTAATGGAGATTTTGGAGTTGACCCCCTTTCAGTGAGCTGTCTGTATGGGAAGAACCAAAAAAAGGCCCTCCGTTTCCTGACGGTGCATGCTGTTTTAGCTCTCTGATGGACCACAAGCGCGAGTCAGCTGCAGGTACATCGTGCACAAACATCATATCTTATCTGTGAGAGATCACATCTACAGAGCTGGGACTCCACGACTGCTGGAGCTTTCTCTTTGAGAATTGTTATTAAAGGCTGTCCAAACATTTTAACACATTAATCCAGCCGTGTGTCAGAGTGCCCACAGCAAGCAACAAAGGCACATGCTATCCAAGCAAACTGAACATTACTAAACTTCTACTCTCTGATATTATTAAGTAACAAAACTGCTCAGTGACACTGTGAAGTTATGTGAAATGTTTGAGTCATCTGACAGCAGGGCCTCCCACGCTGTTGATCACAGCTAAAAACAGATTATTGGAAACATGAGAACAACTGACCTTGGCAGATTTGGTTTCCAGTCAGGGTACCTACAGAGAAACACACAAACACCTGTTAGTATACTATTCAACATCCTCTACAAGACTGCTCCTTAGAAAGCACAAACAAAAGCCACTATTTTCACTGATATTAGATTATAGTAGCAGGCAGGCAGCTGAAAGGACTGCATTATCAGCAAAGTCACGAATCTATCAAGTAAAACACTCTTGGACTTTTCCTCAGGATATGATAATGCCATCATATCTTGAGGAAATATCTCCAGCAGCCTGGAGGATCTTCATTAAAAATAACTCTGTGGTTCACAGACAGCAAGACACGGCCCCCTGCAGGCAGGTGGAGGGATTTAGAGCATGATCAATGTAGCATCTTAAATTTATGATGCAGAATCTAAAAATGGCTTTCCCTTAACATGAAAGCCAAGCTGTTATTAATCAGTTAGTGTATTCCTTCCATATTTATTTGTCACAAAGAAACTGGCAAGCAAAATATTTGTAGAGTAATTAATTCCCTTCAGTTTTATGCTCATCCCTCTGCTACAAATACACGTGAGTCTGTGGAAAAGCTGCTGAACCTTATTTCACTAAAATTCAACCTGGATTCTTTGTTTGATTGATTGATTGATGATTAATGGGAAATCTGGTATGAGCTCTGACATCTAAAGTGGTGCATACCACAAAAAGAACCACTGCTATAAGTGAATGGTTTCACACAGTGGTGAAGGAGGCTCTGGTCTTGCAGATGTCTATGGCATCATGCATGGAAAATAATATTGTACACAATTAGTGCAGATGAATACAGATATGCCAAATGCAAAGCCAAGTAAACAAGCCAAGTTAACCTGATTGCACAGCCAAAATAAAAAAGGCACAGGTCATTACTGGAACTGCAGCAGAACTGCAGCCCAAAGCTTCAGCAGCACATTAAAATGTTCTCACTTGTTGCGCAGGTCCCTGCAGGCAGCTGTGTGGTTGACAGTGTTAACATGTTCAACCCAGTCCTGAAAAAACAAAACAACATGGAGAGAAGCTTCATAAAGAGTCAAACAGAAGGTTACTGTGAATGCAGAGAAAAGGAAGTGGCACAGTTTGGAAACCCTTGACTCAGTTACGGTGCAGTTCTTTGTGCATCAGTCATACAGATGCTGGCAGAAGTCACATCATTTGTTTGCTGGCTGCACTGGTCTGCTCTCATCTTACTTTGAACCATCTGAAGTGACACATGACAAAATTTTCATTGCTGGCACAGAAAATGTTGATCCGACCAACCCAAGGTCTCAAAAGGACAAATCTGTTTCCTGCACTGTTACTTCACACCTTCGCAGATCATTAAGAGAAACAGAACTGTGATATATTGAAAATAGTTTTTGTCTCTCTTCAGGTTCTTTAACAATTAGGACTCTTGCTCTAAACTATGAGTAATTACAAACCTAATCATTAGTAATTACAGACACTGTGATCAGAGTGCAAAACAAATTTGAAACTGAAATATTTCAATGAAAACATCATCTGATGGGAACCCCACTGCAAAGCCAGAGTGCAGGGCACGGATCTCCTCAGAGCGCAGGTGTTTATTTTACAGAAGTTACTGCTCAGCTTTAAGCATCCTTTCATTATCCTGGACTTTGGGTTAGGGTTTAAAATGATTTACTCAGTGTAAGAAAGTGCAGTAAAAACTAAAGTATCCTGTTTTCAGTGATTTCACTCCATATGAAACAACTCACAGCCAATTCGATACATTTCAGCAAAAACCAAGAGGAAACAGCAGGATTAGGTGATCATCAGGATCGTGTAAACAATAAGAGAATTTTATTTCATTGCCCATTTAATTATAATTTTAGACAAGTTTCTTACACATTGTGATACTGGATAAATAAAAGGTTGCCTAATCTTATGGCAATGATTTTTTAGAGTTTGTGCAGGGATACATTTCAGTTAAGAAACAGACCATCGTAGTGGGAAACCTTTAATTTTAATTTCAAGTCATTTTACTTCACCAGACAGTTGTCTCCTCAGAACAGGGCAAAGGATGAGCAGCAGTGGTAGGACACGTCAACCACCACCTCTAATGGATGTTCTAAAGCAGGTGTCTCAAACTCCCGGCCCGTGGCCCACTTCCAGTCCACCCCTGCTTCCGGCTTGTGAATTGATGTCAAAAGTATAAAATTTTGCTTTCCCTTCCAATTAAGACCACCATTTTTCATGTAATTTAAACCAGAGGTCCCAAGGTGGGTCATTTGGTACCAGGCCACACTCAAAGAATAAATTACTTACATTATTTCTGTTTTATTTATTTTGAGTCTAAATGACATTTTATTTTGAAAAATGGGCAGCTTCTCCGTTATATCCGTCTGTGATTCACTCTTGACGCGTGTCACGATGCTATTTTGGTTACTGCTAAAATTAAACCCACAATCTTCACTGGTTCCCATGCCTGTTCAGGCCTTTACACACTGAATGCATAAATTTTGTGTTTCATGCGTTAAAAATATTTTTCGTACTCGCCTGTTCCTAATGCAGCTGTTCACACCAACCGCGTCATTTCACAGGACGAATTTGGGCATTTATTTTTTCAGGTCAAGTTCAATTTTTCTGAACAGATCTGACCAATCAGAGCACTGCGTTCAGCAACATGTGAGCTTATAGCCCAATAAACTGAGTATACAGTTCTGTGGGAACAGCAAGATCATACTATGTTACCTCAGACACACGCTGCTCCGGGTCAGTCGGCTCTCTGAAATTATTTCCCTGCCTTCTCAGATGTGATCCCAGCTCTGCCAACAAGAGCTCAAACAGCCCACTGACATCCTTAAGTATCACAGGCTTCAGCTCTGGGATCAAACCATGAAACTCTCCCTGCTGCTTTCTGATGTTGGATGAACCCAGAATCTGTTTCTTCCCTCTCTTATTTAGAAACATCAGGACCTCATTACATCATCACTTTATGTTGATTTTATTTTATTCACAGTGCATTTTAAGAGTGAATTTTTTTGAAAAAACGCAACACATAGCAACACTTAAACTAGGCTGGTTGACCTACGTAGCACTCGTATAAAGTGCTGTGAGTGCTACTAGAGTAGAAAAGCACTATATAAGCACTAGTCCATTTACCAACACTGAGGACAGCAGGCCCTTTTTCCACTGTTGGGGTCCCAGTGCCGGTGACAGCATTTGAACCATTCAGCGTTTTTTCCACCATGAACGCACTCAGTGCTCGGCCGAAAGACGGGTTCAACTCGGGCCCCGCAAGCTAGCTGTGCTCGAACCAAGAAAGCATGACAAAAGTGGCAGAAGGGCGTGACCCTGCCGTCTCAACGTAAAGTTTTCTACCGCTGTTTCACTGCATGGTGTGTATTACATGAGAAAAGCAATGTGGTTTTCACAGCTGTGAATTAGGCTGGGCCCTAAGGCTGAACTTGCTGCTGTGTATCAGTTCATATCACAGATAAAAGGAAGCAAAGTGCGTACTTGTCGTCTTGCTCATAATTACTGTCTATGTTTACCTCTTCGCAGCACACAGATGCTGCAGTAGTTTGGACCGTAAAATGTGTTTGCAGCACAAGAAAGGGAAGTGTGTTCTCCCACGTTTGCGCCCTTCGGCTTTGTGTCCAGACAAGGACCTGCCCACACTCATACGTAAAGGAGCAGTTCACAAAGTGCGGTGGAAACACAGGCTCGTTCTTAGGGCCTCAACACATGGGGAGCGACGTCGCTCTCTCTCCATTCATTTCCTATGGAGCTTGTGTAATGAGGCGACAATCACTTGACCTCCTTCAGCTAAGCAACTGGCAACATTCACGCATGTGAAATTTCAAGCTCGTAGACGTACACACACGACCAGGCGACGCGACACAACAAAGTTGAAAAATGTTCTACTTTTGTTGCTGTCGCATGGCACTAAACCAATCAGCGAGGGTTTCATTGACTGACCAATGAGCGAAGAGTATGCGACACGCTGCAGTCTGCAACCACTTTCAGCATGAAGGAAAGCATCATTTTAGCTGTTTGACTTTCCTATATTATGACACTTCACACAGTGATTATTGAGTTACAAACAAAAGGCAGCCGTATGGACACTTGCTGGCGCCACGCTGACCTTGAACTGAAGGATAGAGAGGACTATTGTGATAATATGGGATGAACCCAAGGTTGTCTTTGTAGAGCAGACTTAACAGCAAGATTTCTGTCAGCTCTAGTAAAATCTTCTGACTCTGACTTTATTGCCTTGTCTGACACAGACTGCTTTGAAAATGTCAAAATCCCTCCAATTTCATGACAATCACATTTCTTGGAGACGAGTGACGTGAGAGCGCGATTCACAAAGCTGCCGTCGCTATCGCGTCCTGTGTGTTCAGTTTCACCCCAGTGGCGATGCGGCCCGTGTGTCGAGGCCCTTAAGCGTTTCGCCGGTTCATTGAAACCGACACCAGCACTGGCGCGAGCACCAGCACCTCAGCAGTGGAAATGTGGTAGCAGCAAGGCGGACCCAGCCAAGTCAAGCAGAGAGTATGTTACTAATGTTGTTGGCACGAGGCTGCTGCTGATATAGTTTCATAGGAGCACACAGTGGATTCACGTTTATTATTATCACAGTTTTTATGCCGGACGCATCAATTATTTTGTTGTATTTATCCACCGAAAAGAAAAGTCTATTCGACTACATTGCTCTGTTGGCAAACATATATAATGCACTAATCTCCTCTGTCAGAGTGTTTGTTGACCGAGCAACGTAGACGAATAAAATCTTCATTATAAAACATAATAAAACAAGAAAATAATTATACACACACACAAAACCAGTGGCCCTCCACTGAGATGACAGATCCAGCAGTGGCCTCCAGGTCATTTGAGTTTGAGACCCCTGTTTTAAAGTAGCAATGAAAATACCATCTATTAGGGAATGCGCTGCAATTTTGCTTTACTACCACTGTCCTTCATGGGGCTTTGCCATCATTCATTTTTTGCCTGTCACCAAATAGTGGATTAAAAGTTGGTCAATCAGGAGAATGAGTTCACAGGAAGTACTGTCTTCAGTCTGTTACACACAGAAATCCCCATTTATATGACTGCACTGCCTTCTTTAAGGCTGAAGGAAAACCACAGTTGTTAAGTCCTAATGTTATTAACTCCACACTGCTTCTTTTGCTATGTTAGCAAAATTTGAAGGCCCTTCAGCTATGACTACAGCTTACATCCAAGATGGTGTTAGCCATGTATAGCTGTCAAAATATGGATCATAAATGTCTCGTTGAATTCTTTTGAAATTAACATTCATTAATAAAAACAGATCTCTGTATGTGGGAAAAACTTTCCACAAAAGACAATAACATCTTGACAACTGCCTGGTGAAGACTACTGTGGAGATATTCTTTTAGGAAAACTGTTGGACACTAGTACAAGGGCATTCACGATGGCACTCACCTTTTCCTGGTCACACAGTATGTGGCATATGGAGCAGGTATGGGGATACACCTTTGGAGACACAGCTGAGAAATCATTTATCATGGTGGGTGTAGGTAACTTCTTGCTGCTGATGTGTGGTTTTGAGCCACATGAAGAGGACAGAGACCGTCTTGAAGAAGCCTCGCTCCTTGTTTCAGATGACAGCCTTTGCTTGGTCCGGTCACGCCTGTAGTCTCGGTCTAGATCACGGGATTTGGGTGATGGTGAAAATTCTTTCCCTGGTGAATGACTACTCTTGCGCTGGATGCTGTTTGCCCTCCGATAGTCACTGTCTCCATGCTTGCTCGGTTCAGTGTGTTCCAAATGAACCTGTCGCCTTTCAGTTTTATCTACTTTTGAAGCTGATGAAGAAGATGACAAGGCTGGGTACATCTTAACTGTCTGTTCACTGGACAGAGGCTCTCTTTTGAATGTCTCCATGTTACTACTGTCGTCCTTTGTTCGACTGGCGTGACCATAGTCAATGACTTTACCAGCTGTCTGTGTAACAGTAAGAAGGCTGGGCACTTCTGGGGACTGTGAATGTGCCAATGGAGAAGAGCAGGAATGAGGCAGTAGCATATCATGGGTGCTGTGCGAAAATGATGATGAGGAAGTGGGAGTCACAGTCTTCTGTTTGCCTGACTTGTTGATTTGGATGTCACGGAGTATAAACGGTAAAGTATCTGGGGTTAGCTGATCATCGGGGTAGTGACTCAGGACTTCTAAGTCCTCGTTTGAAAGTCCAAAGCTAGCCAAGATGCTTCCTGCACTCTCTGGTGTGTATAAATTCTGACCCTCCCCACTGCCACCATGGGTATGCAGAGCTTGGGTCAAAGGTGATTCGCTTACAGAGGGAACCCAATTTGGGAGTCTTGCTCCAATTTGGCTGCTCTGAGGCTGTTGTGGCCCTTGGTGTTGTTGCGATTGGTGAGTAGTAGTAGGTGGAGTACCAGCAAACAGTTTAGTTGGAGGTTGGTAGCTTGACCAGTCTATTCCTTGCTGGTTGCCAGGCTGATTTTCAGTGGGGAGGGATAATGGGTTAGAGCTAAAGCTTCCGTGTGGACTGATCCCAGAACCTTGGCTATGGTGTGGATTTAGCCGGTTCACGTGATCAATCTGGCGGTGGTCCATATCCCTGGCACCCCGAATTGCCAGTGCAGACTCGAGCTCATCTGGGAGTTGGGTCGGGCGAGGAAACTGAAAACCCATCACCTGCATAGCAGAGCGAGTTTGATGTTGATTTGGAGGTGGCTGGCGAGGCGGTAGCCTGGGCCCATTAGAAAATGGCTGTGAGCCCTGTGATGGGGGGTGTTGGTGATACATGGCAGCAGACAGACAAGGCCGTGGAGTTCTGTAGGTTTTACAGCTCGTGTACCCCACAGCCTGATATCTATTGAAAAGAGTCAGGAGGGCGAGGTGAGGAGGTAACGCTCCTGCAAGCCAGTTGTTGTGATGTTGGCTGCACACAGTGATGGTCGCTAAAGCAGCAAGCTGCTGGAGAGCAATCTGTGCCTCAGTTTCAATCTGGGCCAATCGGAGAGCCGTCACCGCAGCAGGACCAGCCACGGGTCCAAATATAAAATGGGTCCCTCTGGTGCCGTTGGTGATGGAGAATGTTGCAGTGGGCTCCAATGGAATGGTAGGAGCAAGATGTGAATTACTGCCTGTGAACACAGCGAGGCTGAGGTGGAAAGCAGAAATATACTATTACAAATAAACGAGATTTAATTTTTCACTCCAAAAATCATCTGTAAATGAAGTCTTCCTTTTGTCCTCCAGGCACTTTTTAACAAGTTGGTCAGTCCTCATTGTGTTTGTGGCATCTCCTTTAAAACGTAAAGAAATGTGGTCAGCTTTGATGTCCGTTTTCTTGTAGTGGAGTGCACTGCCGATCCTGCTTTTCCTTCACCATGGAAAAGCAAAGCCACATTATGCAAAAACAATTAACAATGAGACTGAAAAATCTGAACAGCAAATAGCAACAAAATGACCCAATGAGACTACCTCATTTCTCTACTATAACCTTTTGGGCCAGACAGAAAAGGGGGGGGGCATCCAAAGCACCAGGTATTAGCCTGCTATGCATTTTTAACATAGTGCAATTTGGCAGTTTTACCCCTCACCTCAACCAAGCCCATCTGACATTTAGAAACCGTGAACACTTTCCACATCTTGAAGCAGATTTAACATGAACACACAGAAAATGGTCTGCATGACTACAAAAAGCACTATAGAAATGCAAAGCTTGCTATGCACCTTTTCACAAGATGTACCAGTCTGGTTTAATAAACTGAACATGTGTACAGCATGTGACACACATGCTGTTGTACACAATTTTTTTTAATCAAATCTTCCCAACCTTTTACCTAATAGTGTGAACGTGTGAGAGACATGGAGAATATTTGAAAATTTATCTTAATTTTGGTTAAGAAATTTGATTCAAATTGATTAATGCAGCAAATAACTAAAAGTAAATCTTAATTTAACCATTCCTTTTTTAAAGACAGCCCATCTCAAATTTTATATCAATGTTAAAAACAGCAAAAAAACAACAAATTTTCAATGTTGTATAATTATAAATTTAACCAATGTAGGCAAGGCTCGTCAAAAAAGATACTCAAATATCAACTGACAGTAAAAGTTACTACTGAATTAGATACTCATGTACAGCAGTACTAATACCTTAACACAGCACAGTTGCAGACAGGCAAACAGCAGATAAATTTCAATAGATCGGTAAAACTCCCTCATCAACAACATTAATATTAAACCGCTATTATAAATGTTAACCTGGCTGGTGCACATGTTAACATTAGCCATTTAACTATTAGTAATTACCCAGTCTTTTTGTAAGGAGCCAGACTGCCTCACAATTTTCAAAGTGGCTTCGAGAAATAGTTCTCCGGGCTCACTGGCTGCTATTGAACTCTGTTTCAGTCGGGCCCTTGTACCTGACCATTTCCAGAAGAATGTCATTTTGTTTGTTAAGCCACTTGACAATGACCTAGGAATCACTGCAGTATAAAAAAGGTGCCTGACTCAAGGGACAAACTAGGGCTGGGTGGCATACCAGTTCACACAGAAAGCTGGTCTTTATTTTCATTTTGATATGAATTTTTCATGTACTGCGATGAGCATGAACAGCCTAACCTACATCCAGAACGTGCCTGGCTGTATTCAAAAGTGTTTCAGGAAGGACCCACTTCACTGTGGCACCACAACAACCACAGGTGTGCCTGCTTGTGTGTGCACAAAAGTTGAGAGGCGAGAAAAAAGCAAATCAAGTGTACGGGCTGCTGAAGGATGACCCAGAGGAATTAATAGCAAATACAGGAGGTTGTTTAGCAATAACAGGTTAAACAAACAACGACATATTTCAAATGCTGTGGAGCACACGCGGTATCTTAAACTGCTTCACCACGTTTCAGAGTAGCAGGAACACAGCAAAGAATCCATTTTAAATTGTATCATCAGGCACTCTGTTACTTCCAGCCTGTCCCCAAAACACATAATTTCAACATATTTCTTTAACTGGATCTATTAAAAAAAGCCAAACATCACAGTTTAACAGGCATAAAACAACAAGGTGATTTCCAAAGAGCTACTAGTTGAAAACTTGGCACATCTCAGCATGATGTCCAGTGTATCTTTAAATCATATGAACAAACACGTGAAGAACAAAAGAAGTCGCAGGTCTAAAACAACCTACAGTAATGAACAGTCTCTGATGATCCAGCACTTCAAGCAGTGCAAAACTGATGAAATTATGAACCCAGAAAAGTAGTTCACTTTGCAGTGACCAAAGACTTTTGCACCGTACACCTGTTACAAGACATCGTAAAAATAGCATTGTGATTGATGTTACTATTGGTACTGCTCTACTTTTTATGAAAAAAAATACAGCTCGTTTTTTTGGTCATCACCTGCACCCTCCACCGTATCAAAAATGGTACTGAGTCCTCTCCTTAATATTGGTATTGTAGATCATCACAAGCCTCATGGGGACCGATGTCCACGCCTGGTCTGTTTGGTAAACATCACGGATCTCTGTTAGATAAGTACTACCCCAAAGGCCAAAGAATTAAATATATAAAGGATGGATATTCATAACTGTGCTAATGCCATGATCACTTAGTTCTTCCATCCATCAATTCCCTATTCAGGGTCACTGGGGAGGGCTGGAGCCTATCCCAGCTGTCATAGGGCGAGAGGCAGGGTACACCTGTACAGGTCACCAGCCTGTCACTAACACAGTGAGACAGACAACCATTCACACCTGTGGGCAATTTAGAGTGACCAATTAACCTAAACCCACTAACTGCATGTCTTTGGACTGTGGGAGGAAACCCCTGCAGACACAGGGAGAACATGCAAACTCCACACAGAGAGGCCCGGGCCAAGGTGAAATCAAATCCAGGCCTTGCAGATGTCATTCTAGCTGTGAGGCAGCAGTTCTTTATTGATCTTTTGGGTTCTATCATCTCTGAGTGTCAGTATAAAAACAGGTAGAAAATAAGGTGTGACTCAGGTGTGCTGTATGTATGTTATGTAACACAGAAACCTGCCAGCATTTACAAAGAGAATGATAAGCTTTCTGTGTGTGTGTGCCCTGGATCCATAATCTCTGGTGTAACAGCCTAAAAGTGAGTTTCTGAATTTTGAACATTAACACATTCCTGTTATATTCACCTTCCTGCTGCAAGCTTCAGTTTTAGCTCATCCACACACGTGTTCTTTGAGGGGAAGAAATCCCTGAAATGCCTCTTGTAAGATGAAGTTCACCATTATGTTTTTAACACAAAAAAATAAGAAAAATAAAGGCAAGTGTGACACAAGATGAGGAATACATACGCTCAGGTGACAGTAAAGTCAGGTATATAACATTCATAACCACATGCTGACGCCAGTCCTGCTGATTCCATTAATATAGATTGCGGTTGGAAATGAAATGTATATTTGGGATGACAGCCCGCCTCGTTATTCCCCGCAGCACTGAAACTAATCGTGGAGTAAAAGTGAAACTATGTCTCAGGTCCTGAACCTACAGACACACTCAAAGGCAGCACGAAAAGGTGATTTCAGGTGCACTGAATACACAAGTGGGGACCAGCATACCTTCGTCCGTAGGACGTAGTCGTAATGTAGAGCTGATTTTCAGACAGCCCCGAGAGGTTCTGCGTGTGTTCTCCACGAGTCCCGCTGCGTGGTGCGTAGAAATCCGCTCACGGTGCAGGGCCTGCACTGCGGAGTGTGCTCGATTACCGCTTTACACTCGACGGTAAACGCTCACACACCGGTGCAGAGTCCATAAACCGCATACAACAGCCTACAGTGCGGTAAACTGAACGCTGTATTTATTGATGATGTTGCAAACCGGGAAATGCTGGCTCTCCCTACATACAGCCATTTTGGCTACTATGGGCTTTACCTCTACCACACCAGCTAACGTTCGCTACTGTGGAACAATTACGCTATGCGCAAAAGTCACGGGTCCAATTTCCAGAGCACATTTCATAAATACCTTTCACAGCGAGCGGACGTTGATCCTTTTGTGGAAAACCCCAAATCGTTTTCAGTCCGATGTTATTGACCTGCGTTCCGCCATCGGCAGCAACAGGAAACACTTCCGCCCGGGGTTTTCACAATAAAAGCAATCTGTCCACTAATCTTATTTAAGAAAATATTTCCAATAGTGAGTCACGTGCATTGTATTAAATCTGTATGTTGCCAGAAGCAACAAAAACTAAGCATTTCCCAGGGAAATGTTGATAAACTGAAATGCGCCATTCAGAGCGTTAAGGCACAGTGAGGTCCTGAATCATGTCCACCTGTTGCAGCAGCTCTCATCTAGGCTTTCAACTAGCATGATGAAGGAGGTGAGAGAAACATTTATCACTCTCAAACTGGACTCCAGTGACTTTTCTTCTTTTTCACTAGCACACAAACCCCACACATTATAGAGCTTAAATTATTATTATTTAACTGAATCAAGAGATGGATCATCTGTCACAGGTTGTTGGCCTTAGATACATCTAGGAAACCTGTAGAATTGTGGGGGTGGAAAACAATGAGCAGGCAACAGTTGAGGCCTGTGACAGCTATGGGCTGGTTCTTGTATAGTGCTTTTCCACTCTGCATGAGCACAACATCTGTCATTCACCCATATTCATACTTGCACTTTCTACCTAACACACACAATCACACTCTGATAAACCCACTGGGAGCAACGTGAAGTTCAGTCTGAGACAGCCAGGTATCAAACCACCAACCTTCCAATTAGTTGATGACCCGCTCTACCTCCTGAGCCACAGCCACAACTGTGGGCCTCAGCTGGTTGGGGTCATATTGAGAACACAGCTGC
Source organism: Pterophyllum scalare (assembly GCA_024447675.2). Lineage (NCBI taxonomy): Eukaryota > Metazoa > Chordata > Actinopteri > Cichliformes > Cichlidae > Pterophyllum > Pterophyllum scalare. Next base: position 60,530 of record JAMQGT020011782.1, read on the forward strand.
TGGGTTGTTGCTACTGGAAATCATGAGTCTGAGGAAGTTAACTAAGGGCTGTGTTAATGCACTAAGCTCAGATAACACATAGATTTACTCATCATTTCCATTTAATGGTTCCCTGACACACAGCAACATTTTTCATTATTTGCAGAGGAAAACAGAAGCAGTCCCAGGTTTATGTTCACTGCTGTAAAGACTCTAAAGAAACCCTGGCTTTGGTCTTGAGTGTATTTCTCTCTTCCATTTGAAATCAGTTTGTCTTTATGAACATGCTCTGCACCACAGGCTTTCAAGCTTGATGTACTTAAACCTGCTCACTATGTCAAAAAGCCTACATTTGATCTATTTTTAAAGCTAATCACAGACTAATATCCAACTTTTCATTTATCTCTAGAATCCTCACAAACTTGTTGCAAATCAACGTGGTAACATCTGGCACTGCTTCTTTGTTGTTGCATGAGTTAATAGTTTAATTCACCATAGACTGCATCAAAGTGCCTCCAACACTGCTGTGAGGAATATGGCCTTAAACTGTTTATATGCATGTCTGTCTACATGTGTTCATCTGCACAACATGTTGAAATTAGAAAGGTGGGGAGGTCGATCCAGCTCCCTCTGTTATTAAGATTAGGCGATACCCTCCTGTAGGTATACTCTTCTCATTAGTTGTTGTTCCTCATTACTCACTAATGAGTGCTGCTATTGTTATTACTATAATCATTAGTATTAAGCGTTTAAGTGTTTGACAGCAAGCAGATTCAATTAATCAGAGCCATAGTGGTAAGATACAGTAAATGTTAAGGTTATTACTGCTGCCTGTCTTGCATCTGTACTCTGCATGAACATCATCACTTTTTTTTTCCTTACATAGACTTACTTTTATGGTGAACATCAAAGTATTTAGCATTAGCTGACGATGATGAGTGCTGGGGAATGTTTTAGAACCATTTTTTTAGTAACAGTAGCAGCATCAAAAGGTTCAAAGGTCAAAGTGTTTATTTTACAGACAAATGCGACACCACACCCTGTCTCTAAGGGAGAGTCCTGACATACTTCAGAGGAAACTCATTTCTATCTGTGATCTTATTTGTGACCAAAGGTGAAGGCACAAATGTCACTTTTTTTTTTACATGGACAGTCACATGGAGAGCAGATGGAGTTTTCCTCACTGGAAGGAAAGTCATTGCTGCTCAGATTGGGGGTGTGGTGTAGCAGTATCAGCTCTCCTTTTCATGTGTGGCATGACCAGGGCATACTCCAGATATACTATCCAGGTCACCTGAATAGTTTATTGTAAATAAATAAAAGTTTTACTTTGGACACACTCATATTCTGTTGTTGCAGCTGCAGCACAGACTCCTCTAAGACCTGACGAAGTTCTAGTTCTGCCTCCTTTTGATGATCCAGTGTTTGGATTTTTCCATTCTTTGCATGCTCAGTTTATCTTTCATTGGTGTTTAGGTTGAGTGGGAGAAATTTGATCATTAAAAAGTTATTTAATCAGTTCTGGAATCAGTGAAATGCACCAAGTTCCTGGGGGTGCAACTCACTGATGACCTGACATGGACAACCAACACCATCTCCCTTGTTAAGAAAGCATAGCAACACCTCCACTTCCTGCACAGGATGAGGAGAGCCAATCTCCCCCCTTCTGCACTCACCACCTTCTACAGGGGTGCCATTGAGAGCATCCTCACCAGCAGTCTCTCAGTCTGGTATGGCAGCTGCTCTGTTGCTGACCAGAAGACCCTACAGAGGGTGGTGAGAACAGCAGAGAAGCTCACCAGATCAGCCCAACCTTTCATCCAGGACTTATACGCATCCCGCTGCCACAAAAGAGCCATCAACATCATCTAAGACCACACATACCCTTCACACATTTACCCTCCTACCATCTGGCAAGCACTACAGCAGTATGCACTGCAGGACTACCAGACTCAGTAATAGCTTTTTCCCACAGGCCATCAGGCTGCTTAACTCACTCATGAAAACACACATAAATGACCAGCAAACTGTGAAAACAGCAGACTCAACATCTGCAAAATACTCTTTTTATGCACATGCCAAATTAATTTTTGTACAAGAACATAACAAGTTTACTAAAACTTATCTATCTCCATGCTGCTATTCTGCACTTTGCACTTTGCCATATTGCACTTTGTACTATTACCACTGCACTCGAGTAACATACCTCAACCTGACTACATTCTGGTACACTGTGTTAGCCTGGAAACTGTATCCCCACTGCCTGTCTTGTGTTGTGTGGTCTGTTGATATTTATTTACATCTTATGTCTAGTAGTGTTTTATATTTAGTCTATGCTTCAGTTTTTATGTGTAGTTGTGTGTCATTTTTGTTTTTAATACTGCACATTTGGAGTTTGGAGAAACAAAATTTCAGTCCTCTGTGTAATGTACTATTACATGGTTTGATTGACAAAGTTCACTTTGACTTTGACTTTAAAGCTTTGGGGTGTGTTTGGGCTCATTATCCTCTGTTCAACCCGTGGCATTCAGATTAAGAGGAGCCAGCAGTGCAAACTCATTGCAGAAACAGATGACCACATTACAGCCATTTGATGACATTCTCTTCCCATCTCCTATTTCTTTCTCATATAACACATACATTGCATAATTAAACTGTAGAGTTATTTTGGTTTATTTTAATGTCTTACTGCCTGACAAACACTGTAGTCTATATAGTCTATATTGGTGAGACACTAGCTAGCCAACAAGAAGGGACTACTAATGGCAGTGGCAGACTAACCAGCCTGTGTGTGTGTGTGTGTGGCTTTTAGCCCCGTGCTGATGCATTATAACATTATAGTTTCTCTCTCTCTGTGTATCTCTCGCTACAGAGCAAAGTTCAACTATTTAAGTCTATTTTCACCTCTTTTTGAGGTCAGATCACTTAAAGCTTGTCAGAGTTTGAACCTGTATTTTAGTAAAACTTTCACTGCCACTGTGGATACATATGTAGTCATGTTCAGAATGAACCACATGCTGTGGAGTTAGACCTCATGTTCCCACTCAACTTGATACTTGTGTCTACACCCAGATAATGTTCCTGTCTTGAGATATACAGACGACTTAATTAGCTCATCAGTATCAAGTGTTTGCATAGATAGTGGATTAACATCCTGCCAGAAACAAGAACTACTTTTTAGGTATCTTTTTGCTTCTAAATTCAGATAAAACTTAAGTTCTTGTACTTGGCCCCACAAATTTTAGAAACATGGTGTCATACTAGATACTTACCTCTGGATGGCATTACTTTGGCCTCCAGTAACACTGTGAGAAATCTTGGAGTCATTTTTGACCAGGATATGTCCTTCAATGCAAATATTAAACAAATATGTAGGACTACTTTTTCGGATTTGAGCAATATTTCTAAAATTAGAAACATCCTTTCTCAGAATGATGCTGAAAAGCTAATTCATGCATTTATTACTTCTAGGCTGGACTGTTGTAATTCATTAGTATCAGGGTGTCCTAAAAGGTAAGGTAAAGTTTATTTATAAAGCGCCTTTCACAGATAAAAAAGTCACAAAGCGCTGTACAAAACAATCAATATAAAAAACAAACAAATTACACCTTTGCATAAAAGAGAAACAGCAATAAAACAACAGATTAAAAAGGCAATACAATGAGAGTTATTAACAAAAAGACCTCTGAGACGTGCACTCCCAGTAACTTGGTGCTCCTCACTCTGTCCACAGTAGTGCCATTAATGGCCAGAGGAGCTTGCTGGGTGTGCATTTTCCTGAAGTCTACAACAATCTCTTTTGTCTACTCCACTTTCAGAGAGAGATTGTTGTGTCCGCACCACAGGGCCAGGCGGCTCACCTCATTCCTGTATTCTGTCTCACCGTTGTTGCTGATGAGACCACCACAGTCGTATCGTCCACGACCTTGAAGAAGCAGTTGGAGCTGTATGATGGAGAGCAGTTGTGTGTCAGCAGGGTAAATAGAATGGGGCTCAGCACACATCCTTGGGGGGCTCCCGTATTCAGTGTGATGTGCTGGATGTGTTACTGCCGACTCATACTGCCTGTGGTCTCCCAGTCAGGAAGTCCAACAGCGAGTTACACAGTGAGCTGTTCATTCCCAGACGATCAAGTTTAAGAATGAGGTGTTGGGGGATGATGGTGTTGAATGCCGAGCTGAAGCCAATAAGAGTCCTTGGTGTCTAGATGTGTGAGGGCCGTTTCGAGGGCAGTGGAGATTGCATCGTCAGTCGAACGATTACGCCGATATGCAACCTGGAAAGGGTCCAACTAGTTCATTTACCATATATGTATACACATAGACATACATATGTATACACACACACACAGACATGCTCTTCTGCTAATTGAAATAACTCAATTATCAAGCCCAAAATGGAGTAGGAAGAAATATGTACATACTTATTAATCCCTGGATTATACTTAATGCTGCCCCACCACCTTTTAGGAGATTTGTCCAGCTCTGTTCTGAGCAAATGAGCAGAGTTACCAGATCCACCATAAGGAAGACTGAAGTGTGCCAAAGTGAAGCACTGCTTTTGGACAATCAGCTTTCTCCTTTAAAACAATTAAAGCCTGGTATATGCTTCCTAAGCAACCTGGCATAGACCTTTCCAGGGAGGAGGAGTGTGATCCATCAATAGTTTTAGCACACCCTCTGGTCCCCCTTCTTGAAGATGGAGACCACCACTCCAGTCTGCCAATCCAGTGGCACCGCACCAGATCTCCAAGCAACATTGAAGAGGCGTGTCAACCAAGACAGACTTATAATATCCAGAGTCTTCAGTAACTCAGGGCTATTAACTGTCTCAGTAACCTCACCTCAGTGACGGGTGCGGTGTCCCCCTCATCTCCAGACGCTGCTTCCTCTATAGAAGGCATGATTAAGGAGGTCATTGAAGTATTCTTTCCACCGCCTGATTATATCCTCAGTTGAGGTCAGTAGCACCCCACCCACACTATTACACCGTGTAAGCAGAGCACCGCTTTCCCCTCCTGAGTCGCCTGACAGTTTGCCAGAATCGCTTTGTGCTGGTACCCTGCCTCAGAAGTTCCATGGGCTAACCAAGCCTGATAGGACTCCTTCTTCAGCTTAATAGCTCCCTTCACCTCCAGTGTCCACCATTTGGTTCAGGGTTTAGCACCACCACAGGCACCAAGCACATTGTAGCCGCAGCTTCGTGCAGCAGCCTTAGCAATTGAGGTGCAGAACATGGTCGATTTGGACTCAATGTCTTCAACCTCTCTTAGAATGCTGTTGAAGTTCTGCTGGAGGTGGGAGTTAAAGATCTCATGAACGGGGCCTCTGCTAGGCATACCCAGTGCCACCTCACTATACAAACATATATATACAGACCTGTGCAAATGACAGCAGCAACAGCAGTATGAGTGATTGCAAGGATTGATGGAGGGAGAACAGTGCAGCTACACAGCCCCACCAGTCTTACAACTTCAGGGAAGAAGCTGTTCCACAGTCTGGTGGTCCTTGCTCTTGACAGGTGTGTCCAAGTGGGGTCATAACTCAGGTGTACACCAAAGCACCTGTAGCTGGAGACCAATTCCACTGCAGATACTGCAATGTGCAGGGGGAGGGGGGTATCTTACCCTTCTGAAGTCCACAATCATCTCTTGTTTTTGTCACATTGATGCGGAGATTGTTCTCTTTGAACCAACCTTCCAGGTGTTCCACCTCCTGCCTGTTGCTGGACTCATCGTTGTTAGCGATGCATATATGTTTAGGTACGTCCGGTGTGTCCAGCATCCTCGCCCACCATCTGAACCAACTTACCACCTGGTGGTGATCAGTTAATAGCTCAGGTCCTCTCTTCACCCACGTGTTCAGAACATACGATTTCAGATCTGATGATACAATTTAAACCAATCATTGACCTGCAACCTAGGGTATACTGGTGCCATGTGCACTTATGGACATCCCTATGTTTGAACACAGTGTTTGTTACAGACAAACTGTAGTTTGCACAGAAGTCCAATTCAATTCAATTCAATTTTATTTTATTTATATAGCGCCAAATCACAACAAACAGTCACCTCATGGCGCTTTGTATTGTGGATAAAGACCCTACAATAACCCTCCAATAACAGCTAACAAGCTGTTATCCTTTTGACCACTTTTAGTAGGTAGACAAGACCTGCTGTTTTAAAGATGGTCTGACCCAGTCATCTAGCCATTACTGTTTGGTCAGTGACACTCAAATTATTTTGTTTTTTTCTGTTCCCAACACATCAGCTTCAAGAACTAAGTGTACACTTGCTGTCAAATATGCCCCATCCTTCAACAGCTGTAATTGTAACGACATAATATCTGCTTTTTAACACTGATACACTATAGTATTCACTCTCCCATCCAAATCATTGAATTCAAGTGTTCCAATCACTTTCATGGCTTTTCATGGTGTATAAACCAAGTGTAATATGTGAACCACAAGAGGTTACCTTCAAGTACCCTTGACAGTTGGGAAATATGGTAAGTTAGCTCAATAAATAACACCAATATCCACACACTTATAAGGGATGTTGGGCCTGATCAGAAGACTCTGGATTCGTGGGGGAGCCTAGGTGTGAGCAACAACAGAGGATGATGCACACAGTTTGTGTAAAGGAAAAGAATTTACTGAGTAGGCTTTTATGAACCAACATATATATACAATTAACAAACTGTGCACTTTTCTCTTTTGAAACCAAAAACTAAAACACAAGAAAACAAAACAAAATAAAATAAACAGTCCAAAAGGTAAAGTCTTTTCTTTGTTCCAGTTCTTTGTCACAATGTCTGTCAAAAGTTTATGTAATGTTCCAGTTGCAGTGACCAGTCGGGTCACTGTCTACCGTTTAGTTGATCCTTGTGCTGGGCTCACCATCAAACTCGGGAGATGCAATTGCCAGAACACTCTGGGTCCAAGAGTGCATCAAACTCACACCCAAAAAAATACCTGACCGATGCTACACACAGCTACCGGGGTTTTCCAAACTCCAATCTGCTCGCATCGGGAGTCCCTAAAGTTCAACAAGAATGAAATCACCATTCGGAACCTCATCATTGGCAAAGCGATTACTTAGAATGGTTCCTCTTACCAACTTCCAAGTTTATTCACTATTTCCCAAGTTCTTTCTTCAGGCTAACAAGCAGAGCAACCGTAGCATGGATCTCTCTCAAGCAGTGTCTGTGTCCCACAGCAATCGGAGCAGACTCCCTGCACCACGCAGCGTGAGAGCGGGACAACCAACCTCATTGGCTGATGTGTTATCAGACCATGCTAGCTATTGGTTGGTCAAGCCATCACTAAAACCACTATTAAAGGTGTAGTGCACAATTTCTCAAATTGTTTTAACACTCTTTTCTCATGTTTATGAGCTGAAGTCAGTATTCACTCATTCTTGTCTGTGTTTTTTGAACACTGGATTACACAAGCACCTAGGCATGCAGACTGCTTCTAAGAACATTAATGAAAGAATGGGTCACTCTCAGGAGCTCAGTGAATTCCATCGTGGTACAGTGATAGGATGATGCCTGTGCAACAGTCCAGTCCTGAAATTTCCTCACTGCTAATAGTCCACCATTGACTGTTAGTGGTATTGTAACAAAATGGAATTGATTGGGAATGACAGCAACTCAGCCATGAAGTGAAAGGCCACGTAATATCACATAGCAGGGTCAGCAGATGCTGAGGCACATAGCCCACAGAGGTCACAAACTTTCTGCAGTCAGTCGTTACAGACCTCCAACCTTCATGTTGCCTTCAGATTAGCTCAAGAACAGTGCATAGAGAGCTTCATGGAATGGATTTCCATGGCAGCTGCATTCAAGCCTTACATCACCAAGCGCAATGCAAAGCGTTGGATGCAGTGGTGTAAAGCACGCCGCCACTGGACTCAGTGGAGACATGTTCTCTGGAGTCACAAATACAGTGGTGTGAAAAAGTGTTTGCCCCCTTCCTCATTTCCTGTATTTTTGCATGTTTGTCACACTTAAGTGTTTCGGAACATCAAACCAATTTAAACAATAGTGAAGGACAACACAAGTAAACACAAAATGCAATTTGTAAATGAAGGTGTTTATTATTAAAAGGTGAAAAAAAATCCAAACCATCATGGCCCTGTGTGAAAAAGTGATTGCCCCCTAAACCTAATAACTGGTTGGGCCACCCTTAGCAGCAACAACTGCAACCAAGCGTTTGCGATAACTTGCAATGAGGCTTTTACAGCGTTCTGGAGGAATTTTGGCCCACTCATCTTTGCAGAATTGTCCTAATTCAGTTACATTAGAGGGTTTTCGAGCATGAACGGCCTTTTTAAGGTCATACCACAACATCTCAATAGGATTCAGGTCAGGACTTTGGCTAGGCCACTCCAAAGTCTTCATTTTGTTTTTCTTCAGCCATTCAGTGGTGGACTTGCTGGTGTGTTTAGGATCATTGTCCTGCTGCAGAACCCAAGTTCGTTTCAGCTCGAGTACACGAACAGATGGTCGGACATTCTCCTTCAGGATCTCTTGGTAGACAGCAGAATTCATAGTTCCATTTATCACAGCAAGTCTTCCAGGTCCTGACGCAGCAAAACAGCCCCAGACCATCACATTACCACCACCATATTTTACTGTTGGTATAATGTTCTTTTTCTGAAATGCAGTGTTCCTTTTACGCCAGATGTAATGGGACACACACCTTCCAAAGAGTTCCACTTTTGTCTCATCGGTCCACAGAATGTTTTCCCAAAAGTCTTGGGGATCATCAAGATGTGTTTTGGAAAAATTGAGACGAGCTTTAATGTTCTTTTTGCTCAGCAGTGGTTTTCTCCTTGGACCTCTGCCATGCAGGCCATTTTTGCCCAGTCCTTTTCTGATGGTGGAGGTATGAACGCTGACCTTAACTGAGGCAAGTGAGGCCTGCAGTTCTTTGGACGTTGTTGTGGGGTCTTTTGTGACCTCTTGGATGAGTTGTCGCTGCGCTCTTGGGGTAATTTTGGGCGGGCGGCCACTCCTGGGAAGGTTCACCACTGTTCCATGTCTTCGCCATTTGTGGATAATGGCTCTCACTGTGGTTCGCTGGATTCCCAAAGCTTTGGAAATGGCTTTATAACCCTTTCCAGACTGATATATCTCAATTACTTTCTTTCTCAATTGTTCCTGAATTTCTTTGGATCTCGGCATGATGTGTAGCTTTTAAGGATCTTCTGGTGGACCTTACTGTGTCAGGCAGCTCCTATTTAAGTGATGTCTTGATTGAGAACAGGTGTGGCAATAATCAGGCCTGGGTGTGGCTAGAGAAATTGAACTCAGGTGTGAAAAACCACAGTTATAGTATGTTTTAACAAGGGGGGCAATCACTTTTTCACACAGGGCCATGATGGTTTGTATTTTTTTTCACCTTTAATAATAAACACCTTCATTTACAAATTGCATTTTGTGTTTACTTGTGTTGTCCTTCACTATTGTTTAAATTGGTTTGATGTTCCGAAACACTTAAGTGTGACAAATATGCAAAAAAACAGGAAATGAGGAAAGGGGCAAACACTTTTTCACACCACTGTACTCTTCTTCATCTGCCAATCTGATGGATGAGTCTGGGTCTGATGGTTGCTAGGGGAAGGGGACTGCATTGTGCCAAGAGTAAAGTTTGGTGAAGGGGGGTTATGGTGTGGGGGTGTGGAAGAACTTAACTGGCCTTGTCATGGTCCTGGGCCGATGGCCCAGTGTTTTGTGTTCCTTTTTTATATTTCTTATGTAGCTCTGGTCCCTGTGTCTCCCCCTGTCATGTTCCTGGTCCTGTCTCTTCCTGTTTTATTTTGATAGTCCTGTGTTCCCTATGCCTTGTGTTTAGTTTTGCTTCCCCTTGTCTCGTCGGTGTAATTGACGTCACCTGTGTTCCCACCTGTTTCCTCCCATGTCATCAGTCCTTCGTGTATTTAAGTCCAGTGTTTTCTGTGCCTGTTGTTCGCGTCATTAGTGGTTGTACCCTGCTGTCTCTCCTGCGTGTTTTCCATGTCAAGTCAGGTCAAGTCAAGTCTCTCCCGATCAGGTGTATTTCTAAGGAGAGTTCCTGTTTGTGTTTATGAACGACTTGTGTGAATAAGCATGTGTGTAAATAGCACCCTCCCGGAGTTCTGCATTTGGGGTCCTCCTTCCTGCCTGCACAGCAGCACACCCCTGACAGGCCTGCACTAAGTCCTGACCTGAGCCTGATAGAACAGCTTTGGGATGAATTAGACCAGAGACTGTGAGCCAGGCCTTCTCTCCAAAATCAGTGTCTGACCTCACAAATGTGCTTCTGGAAGAATGGTCAAAAATTCCCATAAACACTCCTAAACCTGTGGAAAGCCTTCCCAGAAGAGTTAAAGCTGTTATAGCTGCAAAGGGTGAGCTGGCATCATATTCTGTGGCAGGCAAGTAGAGGACCCCAGTGCAGGACTTGAGAGGCGAGAGGTAAACTTAACTTCAGCTTTTTAACTGGAAACTGAGAACATAGCAAGGCTGGATGAGAGCCAGCAGCACTTGAATGTGGACTTGAACATGGACATAAGGGGCACACAGCAGGAGGAAGCCAACAACGAGGACACAATGAGGAACAATGTTAATATCTTGCACGTTAATTTCCTCTACTGCAGAAAAATTCTCAGACAAGTGTAATTTATTTTTATCCCCCTGTAATGGCGTTGATCACTCAACACATCTTTTTAATGATCATTGTCTTTGCATTCTAGATGAAGTCTGTTCTGTTAAAACCAAATTAGCTACTGCTTCAAAACCTTCGCCTTGGGTAACTTACAGCATTTGCTGTTTAAAGCGTTCCTGTTGGAAAGTTGAGCGCCTATGGAAGAAAACTCATTTACACATTCATCTGCTTTATTTAGAGGATCTTTTAGTTTCTTTTAAGAATGCAATCAAAGATGCGAGGGCTGCCTACAAGGCTGGTCACAAAGAATAGAGGTAATCCAAAAGTGTTACTTGACATAATTAGTGATATTGTTACTCCTGCTCTACCTGCTGTTCCAATTTTTTCAAATGAAGATTGTAATAGTTTCCTCTCTTTTCTGGTAGGTAAAATCAGTAATATAAGAACTAATATTTCCCCATCAGATTGTTCACTGGCTGTTCCTGCTCCAGCTTGGCCTGTTATTATAGAAAGCTTCTGTCCTATTTCTTTATCTGAGCTGGAAAAATTAGTGGACTCAATGAAGGCATCTTCCTGTTCTCTTGACATTCTACCTACCTCTTTGTCCTGTGTGCCCTCAATAATTAACAGTTCATTGGTCTCTGGTCGAGTCCCCACTTATTTTAAGAATGCTGTCATTCACCAACTTTAAAAAAAGTCCAAGCTCGACCCTTCTATATTCAAAAGTTACAGACCAATTTCAAAATTACCTTGTAGTTAAGCAGCTTACAACCTTCCTGGACAAACACAGTATCCTTGATAAATATCAGTCCAGTTTTCATAGAGTTCATTCCACAGAAACAGCTCGTCTTAGAGTTTCCAGTGACATTTTGTTGTGAAGTAATGAAGGAGAATATTCTGTTTTGTTGATGCTGGACCTTACTTCTGCTTTTGATACTGTTGACCATCAAATTTTGCTTTATAGGCTGAGACACTGGGTGGGTGTATCTTGGTCTGCTTTAGAGTGGTTCACTTCATACCTATCTGAATGATGCTTCTGTGTGGCTGCTTCTAGGTACAGGTCCTCTTTAGCCTCCCTTGCCTGTGGTGTGTCCCAAGGTTCTGTTTTAGGGCCCCTATTATTTTTGTTATATTTGCTCCCTTTACAGCATATCCTGAGCACCTTTGAGGGCATATCTTATCACTACTATGCTGATGACAATTAGTTATATATTTCCTTTAAGCCTGAACTTGTCTCTGTGTTACAGATGCTTATTATGTGTATAGAATCTATCAGAAGTTGAACTTAATGAAGAAAAAACTTAAGTCCTTGTTTATGTCCCTGATAGATCTGTGCCCAGGATAATGAAATTTGCTAAATCTTCCATCAGGAACCTTGGTGTAACCTTTGACTCTGGTTCACTCGTGTTTTTACTATTTAAGGAATCTTGCTAAATTAAATTTCATTGTGTCACGTTTTGAACTTGAGATTGTTATCCATGCATTTATTAATTTCAGAGTCCAGTTTAAGACTTATAGAGCTCATCATGCAAAAGCACCAACTTACATCAGTGAACTTTTACATTCGTGCATCCCCACCAGGTCTCTGAGGTCATGATCAGGGTCTACTGGCTGAAAACTAAAGGAGACAAAGCTTTTGCTACAGTGGCTCTCTGACTCTGGAACTCTCTCCCTTTGTGCTTGAATGCTGTAGATTTGGTGGTGTCTTTTTAAAAAAACAGCTAAAACCTCATCTTTTTAGACTTGCATTTGGTTAAGGTTTTTTATTTTTTTCTCTCCTCCTTAGTGTCCCTCCCTTGTCTTGTATCTGTCTTCCCCATGTTGTCAGCCTGTGTTCAATTAGGTGTCTGTTTAGTCATATGTTTCGATTCCCTCTGTGTCAGGGTTCCATGTGTGTGTCATGATTGGTCACTTCTGGTTTTATTTTGGCAATCTCGTGTTACTTGTGCTTTTGTTTAGTTTTGTATCCCCTGCATAATTATGTTCAGCTGTGCCCCTTACCTGTTGTCACTCTCCTCCTTACCCCTGGTGTATTTATTGTCTGCGTTTGTCTTTGCCCTTTGTCAGATCCTTGTGACTATAGCCATCCATGTTGGCTAGCCTGCTGTGTTTTGATGTTTTATGGTTTCTAATTTCAAGTTTTCAAGTCTTTTCATGTAGCTGGCCTCAGACCAGCCCAGTCTCATTAAGTGTATACAATAAAGTTTAGTACAAGTATCGCTATTGCCTTCATGATCTTCATGATCCTCTCTGCCATGCATGCCGCAGCAGTTGTGACATAAATTTACATATAAGTATTATGCAGCGTTTCCATTAGTACCTACTCAACATGGGTCAACTAGACTTGGCACGACTTGCCACAACTCGCCACGGTCTTGTTTTGTTTCCATTGCAATTAAGGACCAACTCAGTGTGGGTGGAGTCGATATAGCAGCACGGCAGTAATTTCTTGACGTAATTTGTATGCGACTCAAACACAACACAACAATGGATGAGACAGAGGCAAGCTAAAAGCTAATGCCAGTTTACCATCATCAGCATGCATAAGTCCCCAGTACAATGTTTTAATGATAAAGGTTATCATTATAAGTACAACCCTATACTGCCAAACATGTCGTAATCAATTTGGATTTTTCCAATAGGACAAAGGGTCATGTAATTACGGTAATTCAAAGTTCCTTTGATCAGCTGCCTCAGGCTCGGTGTTAACCTGCACCTACAAGCTGGTGCTTCAGCTGCAATCACCCGGCAGTATAGGGTTATAATATGTATGCTGTGTGTGTGTTTCAGATGGCTCTCATGTTGCAAACTGTTAGTGTGGGCAATGTTAACAAATGTGGGCAAATGTTAATTGTGAAAATTTACTTTTTCAAGCAAAATATTAGCTCATATTTGAATTTGATGACAGCAACACCTCTCAAAATAGCTGGGTTAGGTCCATGTTTACCACTGTAGAATCCCCTCTGGGATGGAAGAAGATATTAATTAAACATATAATGTCAGATCCTGGTCAGTACAGCCATCTCTCTGATGGAGACGGTCGCATTCTATCTCCCTCCAAACTGGGCTCTCAACACCACTGATCGAGTGGAACACACCCCGTTGGTTATGTCCTCGACTCCTGGAGCTCTTGGAGATCTGTGTGTCTCTCAGCACTGGTGGTGGAGGATGTGGATGACGTATACATATTTGGCTTTTTGGTAACGGGATCTCTTCTGTCTGGGCTTGGAGGATACCTGATTTACCAGGAAATTAATAAAATCTGGTCAGCAATCCGACATCTGCTGAGACTGCTCAACCAGATGGCTGGGCTGTGCAGAGTCGCACAGACTCAGACTCAGAGCCTGTTAGACCTGAGCTGCAAGCTGGATGCGTAGTCCAGCTGACAAAGTGCTCGCAGGCAAAAGGGATAGATCTGGAGATAAAGTTCAGATCTGCGCAGCGAAGACGGTAACTAAATGAATTTGGACTATTGGACTGAATGGGTTCCCCACTGAAACTGAAGGCTGTTTGAAAATAACAAGCAGCCTGTTCCAAAACAACATCTGCATTGTCAGGAATTCGCTCCCTAGCCGGCCTTGAGGCTGGTAATCATATCTCTCCAGGACACTGTGTGACAGATGCTCTTCTTCCCCACTGCCCTTTTCTGTGATTTGTGTCAGCTGGATCTGGCGTACCACGGCCGCTGACAAACATCCATCACTATCAGTGAACTGTTTTGTCTAGGAGCTGGGATCTGGCACCATAATGCCCTGACCCTCTCAATTCCATCTGCATCCCCTAGCCCCCCCACCCCCACCCACCCAACCAGGGTATGGCTATCCCGGCTTTAAATGTGCGGATATGCTTTGCTTAAGGTGGTTTCTTGGACCCTGATACGGTGCTCAAGATGAGCACAGTGCCAGATGGATTTTTTTTAACCTAAATCTCCTGATGTGTGTCTGTTTTCCTTTTTTTCACGGATTGATTGTACTGGCGGCAGTGCCCTAAGGGGGCAGCGGCTGCAGACACCCATTTCCCTTATGTTAGTCTTGTCAGTCCTTCTCTTGGATGGTTGTCTGAACGGAATTTCGTTGTATGTATAATGATTAATTTGGTTTTATGTATAATGACAGTAAAGTTCTATTCTATTCTATTCTATTCTATTCTATTCTACTCTATTCTATTCTATTCTATTCTAAAGATGTTCAAAATATTATATGATTAAAAATTGTCCTATAAGGCAATGGAGTAGTGGTCAAAAATAAACAGTACATGGATCACCAAAAGTATAAAAAATGAAAAATGTTCTTTATGGACAATTTATAAAAGATAGAACAACAGCAAAAGAGAGGAAATGTAAAATATTTAAAATATACTAATATGAGGATTTGTAAAAATGAATATAATAAAAAATGTAAGAATAAAACATCAACTGACTAGAATGATAATGATATGAAAATAGTAAAAAAAAAGTTATTGATGAAATTGAAAACCACCAACACACATCTGGAACATGTCTCTTCAAATCAGTGCATTTACAAACAAGATGATGGACAAGAAAAAAAGGCTTATTGATAGACCTATAAAAGCTTTTGTCGCAACTGATTACAACACACTATTCAACAAAGGTATGGTATCAGAGGGGTTGGACTGAATTGTGTGATTAGGAGTTTGTAGAAATAGGTGAACACAGGGGTTGGTGCTAGGTCCAAAAATATTCAAATTAAATGTTAATTACATATGTAGCATCTCAATCAAACATACTGAAATTTAAACTATTTGTGGATGATGGAACTCTCATTTGTTCAGATGAGTGTTTACAGCAGATTATAGAGGCAATCACAACAGAAATTAATAAATTCATACTGTGGTTTGATATGAACAAATTTTCATTAAATTTGAGCAACAAAACTAATCAAGTACAAGTAAAGATGGGATGAGAAAAAATTTCTGGGTGTGACATTAGATCATAAAATCTGCTGGGAGCCTCATGACTCATGGAAAAGCAAAAGTAGCAAAGAGTATCATGGTGTTGGGAAAAATAATCAGAAGTCACTGCATATTTTATACTGTTTAGTAGTTTTATCCTACTTAAATTCCAATCCTGTATGGGACTCTGCCTCTTTCTCCCAACTTTTGGGTGGAGATGTGGGGTAACATATAGAAAAGCACACTACAGCCACTATGTACATTACAAAAAAGAGCACTAAGGTGCACCCAAACTCATTACTTTTTAAGGTAAAACATGTTGAAATTTATGGATCCTGTAAATTTTAAAATTGGTCAAATAATGTACAGAGCAAGAAATGATAAGTAAGAACAGCAATGTGGAGCATGTGCATATATAGCATTATGTGAAATAATATGGAAGAGGATTTGAAAAAATGTACAAATATAAAGCAGTATATGGATGAGGCAGGATGTTAAATATTTAGGTTGTACTAAATATTTAGTACAAGGTTGTACCATATCTATCTATCTATCTATCTATCTAAAATAATTTTTCATGAAATGGTAAAATGTCTCAGTTTAAACATTTGATATGTTTCCTGTGTTCTACTGTGACTAAAATAAGAGTTTATGGCACATGCAAAGTGTCCCAACTTTTTGGAAGAGATTTCCCCTCATTGTGCCAGCCTTATTCCAATAAACTGATGTACACCTGACTCAAACCCTATCAAGTCAGGTGTGAGAACTCATCACTTGCCCAGGGTAAAGTTACAGCTATCAACCAGACAGCAGTCAAGTTTCTGGGCTCCTGTGATTTTTCTAACAAAACTGCCAGACACACCTGCAATGTCCAACAAACCTGACACATTGTGTAGATCTAATATTCTTGATGGCAGTTAAAGATGAGTCCATTTGGGTTTTTTTTAAATTAAAGTTAACAATTTGTTTGGACATTACAAAGTGATTGCTTTTGTGTGTTATACTGTCAGAAACAGCTCAATTAGCAAATCTACACACTCCAAATATCAGTGATAACTAAATGAGTTAAACGGATGAGTCTTTAATAATAAATTTACTTCCAAAGTGTTGTCCAAACTTTGGTTGGGATGTTTCACTCTTTAGCAGCTGTATTGACCTTACAGTAGCAGGTGGCCTGCTGTCAGTCTAGTACAACTATTTTAAGAAGTCTATCACAAGTAGAACAAATTTCTGAAACACATGAGCACCAAATGCCAAAACCATGACTATCTTCTTTAAATACCCATCAGATTCTTTTACATCTGAAGGTCAGGTTGTCTTCCAAAGCTGTCTGTTTCTCCATGATTTATAGATCATTTTAAGTACTCTATGTGGCCAAGGCCATAGGCTCATTTAGAAAGCATAGCTCAGAAGGTTTTGTGTGTGTACACTTTCTTAAGTTATCATACTGAAAGCCAATTTAAGTCATAGTGATTCCTAGTATTGCATGTCATTACAAGCAGCAAGTAACTCGTAAATGGACAAGTTCTTATATAGTGCTTTTCTACTCTACCTGAGCACTCAAAGCATTTATAGTGATTGTAAGTTAAGTGGGCAGCACGCCCGTGATTAAGAGTAAGAAGCATAGCCTTTGGGTTATGTTTGGTTTAAAGATATGACTAATGTAGTAGTCATGAACATTGTTATGGATAAGAATGAATTTGTAGTAAAACAGACAATGCTTTTAATTTATAAGTGTAAATGTGGTCGCAAGTGTTAAAATCCCATGTTTGGTCAACCCAGCCATCCATCAAGACCTTCTTCCTGTGTGGATCTCAGCTGCCTTCTTGCTGCAGGACCTCAGGAACAGTTCATTTCGTCAGCCCATTCAGCTGTAATGGTTCTATTGTAGTTTTAGATTGATTAAACTTCTGTTTAGAGCACACCCAAATGACACAATTTATGGGCCCAAAGCCATGACAGCAATGGAGGCACCTAAGATAGCAACAAGAGGAGTCACTTCCTTTTGAAAGAATGCAGGGTTATGACCCTTTGCACTGGCTTCACATGTCAGAACTAGAAGTTGTGTGCATTTCTTAGATACAGTATAGTCTATGACCAGGCACAAATATTTTTGATATGGATAGTGTCCGTTTGTCTTTCTGCCCTGAGTAAACATTGAATATTAGATTCAGCAGTTAGTCAGAGATGGGGAAGCTTAGAGTGTCATTACCACAATAACTAAAAAAGGTTGGGGCTGAGATTGAAGGTAATTGTCTCCATGTGTGTCAGTTTTGTGACCTTCCAAGAAACCATTAAGTGACATGCTCAAGTAGTCTCTCTCCCTCCCTCCCTCTTGGTGTCCAGTGAAACAACAACTATATTTTCTGTCTTGTGACCAGCATCCAAGAACTGTCTGAACAGGACAGGCCAAAGCGGCTGCTTGTCGTAAAGCTGTCTGATATTTGCAGTAGCAGGATCACAGGGTTCCTGCTCCTCTCTTATGGACTAGAAATACCATACTAATTCCACTGTGCTCTTTAACTTTGTATATGAGACAGAAACCGGCAGTAGCAGGCTTTAACCATGCCTAATTATTTGAAGGTGCTAAGGACCTAAGTCTTTAAAGTTTTGAGTAAAAAAAAAAAGAAGTGTTTCTGATCTCACACATTACATGACTACACTATCAGGGGTGTTGACAGCAGCATGAGCCCTTTTCAGACCTGGGATAAGTAACATTGCTGACTTCATCATTCAGTTAAAGTGATGGCACTTTACACAAGTTAGTCTCAAATTAATTTTGCTGCAGCTTGATTCAAACGTTATGGAACGATCCATGTAACATGTTGCATGAAGTTAGATTTTTACAGTCTGTAGTTTATCAGCACACATCCATATAAACTATAGTTGATGTTTACACTTGCTCACCTTCTTTCTAAGATGAATGAGTCTGTGACTTCTGTCACATCTACACTTTTGAATGAATTAAAACAATGAATGTGTTGAATATGTGACACTGTGTACAATCATGAGAAAATGTTAACTTTTTAATTGTTTAGAACTGTTGGAAGCATACTTGTTTATAGCATACGCCATTTTTTGTGATGCAGCACACTGTTGATGCTAATGTAATTTAAAGTCTATTTCTTGCCCGTGTACTGAGTTATTTTAAAAGTGGTCGAAATAGTATTATAACTCCAGGCATGTTCTTCTCCTAAGCCCAGTAGTTATAGTGCCTGAAAAGTAGTATTTACAAAAATAAACAGTGAGTAAAACCAAAACTGAAAAATAAAAATAATATAAAAAAGTGTAAACTATTGTTCCCATGTGGTATTTACACTACCCCCACCTCCCCCCACTGAACAGCATTTTAACTGGAGGCATTACAACTGAATAAATTAATTACAGTTTGTTATTTTTTTACCTCAGTCCATCAAAGTGGTAAAACGTTGCAGGTCGAGACTACCTCAACAAGTCAGATTTTAGGTACATGAGCATAACTCCCAATTCTCTGGCTCAAACAAGGCAATACGCCCATAATGTGCTTTGAGAAAGGTCACCAGTTTCTGGGTTGAGGTGAGGCAGCACATATAACTGCAGAAAATATGACCACAGACACATCTGTGCTTCATTTGTTAATAGCAAAATGGCCCCAAGCTACTGAGCAGTAGTCTTTTTTAAACATGAAGCTATAACCAATGGTGACACTGCACCAGTCTGTCGTGGTGAAGAGGGAGCTGAGTGTAAAAGCGAAGCTGTCAATTTACCTGTCGATCTACGTTTCTACCCTCACCAATGGTCACGAGCTTTGGGTAGTGATTGAAAGAATAAGATTGCGAATACAAGCAGCAGAAATGAGTTTCCTTCCTTCGGCTGGCCTCTCTGTTAGAGATAGAGTGAGGAATGTGGCCATTCGGGAGGGGCTCAGAGTAGAGTCGCTTCTCCTCCACATTGAGAGGGAATGCCTTGGGGTCCCCCTGGATGAGCTGGTGGAGGTGGATGGGGAGAGGGAGGTCTGGGCTTCTCTGCTTAGGCTGCTGCCCCTGCAACCCGGTCCCGGATAAGCAGAAGAGAATGGATGGATGGAGTGGAGGACAGAAGAGCTTCTTAAAGAATAAGTTACAGGTCTGTGAGAGCCAGAAATCTTGCTTGTTTGTTATTGACCAATTACTTATTTTCCACCATGATTTACAAATAAATTCTTTAAAGATCATACAGTGTGATTTCCTGGATTAATTTTATTTTAATTTTGCCTCTCATAGTTGAAGTGTACCTATGATGGGAATTACAGACCTCTCTCATCTTCTATGTAGGAGAACTTGCACAATCAGTGGCTAACTAAATACTTTTTTGCCCCACTGTATGTGTTAAGAGCTGCATGCTGTATCATTGTTGTTGTGTGGGTGGGATTGCTCTGTGGTCTCTCTCTCTCTCTCTCTCTCTCTCTCTCTCTCTCTCTCTCTACTCTCTAGAGGTGTCTCCTCCTAATTAAGGACACAGGCTATATGGAAGAGGACTAGGAGGCGAGAGAGTAGTGTCGAGATCAGTATGCACTGTGTTGCTCGTGCAGATGCTTTGTTACTCCAGTGGTGGAGAGTGACCTGTCTGTGGACTGTCCACGGATGTGCTCCGGGGTTCTGGAGGATTGGGGTTTTTTTGATGTAGCTGACTGTGAGTTTGGTGTGTTTCTTTTCCCTGGTGGCATCTCCTGTTTGGAGATTGTTTTGTGTTCTGGCTAGTTTTAGCCGTTTTCTTGTAAATAAACATTTTTGTTTTCTTGATTTGATTTCTTGATTGTATGTTGCTCCCTTGTCCCCTAGACCCGCGGAATGTAACATATGGTTTGTGGGGGCTCATCCGGGAGCCCTTCCCCTTGTGTACTGCAAGACTAGATTGGGGGAGTGCTCAGCTGAGCCGCAGGCTCTTCCGACAAGTGCTCAGTTGTTATTTTGCCTTTTTTATTTTTGGGGTAACTCTGAGCGGAGAATCTAATTCTCTGTGCATCCTCTTGGTGGCACTGTCGCTTGGTGTTGGCTTTCGCTGCGGTATTGTATCACTTCCTGTTCCTGTTTCAGAGCACAGTGGTGTTTTGGTGTCTGTTAGCTGGTTAATCTGTATACCTCAATTTATCTGGATAATTACATATTTCAGTGTAATCTTCACCTGCTTTATATAGAGCACACTCTTTGCTTAATCACCAGTATTCTCATTATTCACTTTATTTGCTTTTAGAAATTCGCTAGCTTAGTGCAGCTAGTAGCTTAGTTCTTAGCCGACTCACTAGCAGCATGGCTTCCTCTCCTGCTCTGAGTGTCACATATTTAGTTACTCCTCGGCATCCTTTAGCAGTAACGGTACTTGTAATAAATGTAGTCTGTTTGCAGCTCTGGAGGCAAGGCTTTCTGAATTGGAGACTCGGCTCCGCACCCCGGAAAATCCTATAGCTAGCCAGGCCCCTGTAGTCGGTGCGGACCATGGTAGCTTAGTCGCCATTAGCTCCCCCCAGCAGATCCCGAGCAGCAGGGAAAGCAGGCTGGCTGGTTGACTGTGAGGAGGAAGCGTAGTCCAAAACAGAAGCCCCGGGTACACCACCAACCTGTTCACGTCTCTAACTGTTTTTCTCCACTCAGCGACACACCCTCCGAGAAACAAACTCTGGTTATTGGCAACTCTGTTTTGAGAAACGTGAAGCTAGCGACACCAGCGACCATAGTCAAATGTCTTCCAGGGGCCTGAGCAGGCGGCATTCATGGAAATTTGAAACTGCTGGCTAAGGCTAATCGTAGGTTTGGTAAGATCGTTATTCACGTCGGCAGTAACGACACCCGGTTACGCCAATTGGAGGTTACTAAAATTAATATTAAATCGGTGTGTGACTTTGCAAAAACAATGTCGGGCTCTGTAGTTTTCTCTGGGCCCCTCCCCAATCAGACCTTGAGCGACATGTTTAGCCGCATGTTCTCCTTGAATTGCTGGCTGTCGGAGTGGTGTCCAAAAAACAACATGGGCTTCATTGATAATTGGGAAAGTTTCTGGGGAAAACCTGGTCTTGTTAGGAGAGACGGCATCCATCCCACTTTGGATGGAGCAGCTCTCATTTCTAGGAATCTGGCCAAATTTATCAACCCTCCTAAAACCTGACTACCCAGGGTTGAGACCAGGAAGCAGAGTTGCAGTCTTACATGTCTCTCTGCAGCTTCTCTCCTCCTGCCATCCCCCCAAAACCCCATCCCCATAGAGACGGTGCCTGCTCCCAGACCACCAAAAAACAAACTTAAAATCAGCAGAAAACTATTTAAACATAAAAATTCAAAAACGATAAATAATATAGCTTCATCAACTGCACAAAAGAATAAAACAATTAAATGTGGATTATTAAACATTAGGTCTCTCTCTTCCAAGTCCCTGTTAGTAAATGAGTTAATAATTGATCAACATATTGATTTATTGTGCCTTACAGAAACCTGGTTACAGCAGGATGAATATGTTAGTTTAAATGAATCAACACCCCCGAGTCACACTAACTGTCAGAATGCTCGAAGCTCAGGTCGAGGAGGAGGCGTAGCAGCTATCTTCAATTTCAGCTTAGTAATTAATCAAAGACCCAGACAGAGTTTTAATTCTTTTGAAAGCCTGACTCTTGGTCTTGCCCACCCTAATTGGGAAATTCAAAAACCTGTTTTATTTGTTATTATCTACCATCCACCTGGTCCTTACTCAGAGTTTCTGCCTGATTTCTCAGACTTTTTATCTGATTTAGTGCTCAGTTCAGATAAAATCATTATAGTGGGTGATTTTAACATCCATGTAGATGCTGAAAATGACAGCCTCAACACTGCATTTACTCTCTTATTAGATTCAATTGGCTTCTGTCAAAATGTAAAGGAGCCCACCCACCACTTTAATCATACTCTGGATCTTGTCCTGACATATGGCATAAAAACTGATGACCTAACAGTATTCCCTGAAAGCCCCCTCCTGTCTGATCATTTCTTAGTAACATTTACATTTACTTTAATGGATTACACAGCAGTGGGGAATAAGTTTTATTACAGTAGAAGTCTTTCTGAAAGTGCTGTAACTAAGTTTAAGGATCTAATTCCTTCATTATTATGCTCTTCAGTGCCATGTGCCAACACAGTGCAGAGCAGCTACCTAAACTCTGCTCCCAGTGAGGTAGATTATCTCATCAATAGTTTTACATCCTCACTGCGTACGACTTTGGATACTGTGGCTCCTCTGAAAAGGAGCCTCAAATGCAGAAATGCCTGACTCCGTGGTATAATTCACAAACGCGCAGCTTAAAGCAGATAACCCGTAAGCTGGAGAGGGAATGGCGTCTCACTAAAGTAGAAGATGCTCACTTAGCCTGGAAAAAGAGTTTGTTGCTCTATAAAAAAGCCCTCCATAAAGCTAGGACATCTTACTATTCATCATTAATTGAAGAAAATAAGAACAACCCCAGGTTTGTTTTCAGCACTGTAGCCAGGCTGACAAAGAGTCAGAGCTCTGTTGAGCCGAGTATTCCTTTCACTTTAACTATTAATAACTTCATGGATTTCTTTACAAATAGAATTTTAGACATAAGAGGAAAAATTATTCAAAACCATCTCCAAGATTTATCTCCATGTTCGGCATGTTTGTTTAGACTCTTTGGCTCCAGTTGATCTTTTGGAGTTAACTTCAATAGTTACTTCCTCCAAACCATCAACATGTTTATTAGATCCCATTCCTACTAGACTGTTCAAAGAAGTCTTTCAATTATTGATGCCTCAATCTTAAATATGATCAATCTGTCTTTATTAGGTGGCTATGTACCACAGGCCTTCAAGGTGGCTGTAATTAAACCGCTACTTAAAAAGCCATCACTGACCCAGCTGTCTTAGCTAATTATAGGCCAATCTCCAACCTTCCTTTTCTCTCCAAAATTCTTGGTAAAGTAGTTGTAAAACAGCTAACTGATCATCTGCAGAGGAACAGTTTATTTGAAGAGTTTCAGTCAGGTTTCAGAATTCATCACAGTACAGAAACAGCATTAGTGAAGGTTACAAATGATCTTCTTACAGCCTCTGACAGTGGACTCATCTCTGTGCTTGTCCTGTTGGACCTCAGTGCAGCTTTTGATACTGTTGATCATAACATTTTATTACAGAGATTAGAGCATGCCATAGGTATTAAATGTACTGCACTGCAGTGGTTTGAATCATATTTATCTAATAGACTCCAATTTGTTCATGTAAATGGGGAGTCGTCTTCACACACTAAGGTTAATTATGGAGTTCCACAGGGTTCTGTGCTAGGTCCAATTTTATTTACATTGTACATGCTTCCCTTAGGCAGTATTATTAGAAAGCATTGCATCAATTTTCATTGTTATGCAGATGATACTCAGCTTTATCTATCGATGAAGCCAGATGACATACATCAGTTAGTTAAACTGCAGGAATGTCTTAAAGACATAAAGGCCTGGATGACCTCTAATTTCCTGCTGCTAAATTCAGATCAAACTGAAGTTCTTGTACTCGGCCCCACAAATCTTAGATGCATGGTGTCAAACCAGATACCTACTCTGGATGGCATTACTTTGGCCTCCAGTAACACTGTGAGAAATCTCACGAGTCATTTTTGACCAGGATATGTCCTTCAATGCACATATTAAACAGACATGTAGGATGGCTTTTTTACATTTGCGCAATATTTATAAAATTAGAAACATCCTTTCTCAGACTGATGCTGTAAAGTTAATCCATGCATTTATTACTTCTAGGCTGGACTACTGTAATTCATTATTATCAGGCTGTCCTAAAAGCTCCCTGAAAAGCCTTCAGCTGATCCAAAATGCTGCAGCTAGAGTACTGACAGGTACTAGAAAGAGAGAGCACATTTCTCCCATATTGGCTTCTCTTCATTGGCTCCCTGTTAAATCTAGAATAGAATTTAAAATCCTTCTCCTAACATACAAGGTCTTGAATAATCAGGCCCCATCTTATCTCAAAGACCTCATAGTACCGTATCACCCCAATAGAGCACTTCGTTCTCAGACTGCTGGCTTACTTGTGGTTCCTAGGATACTTAAAAGTAGAATGGGAGGCAGAGCCTTCAGCTTTCAGGCCCCTCTTCTGTGGAACCAGCTCCCAGCTTGGATTCGGGAGACAGACACCCTCTCTATTTTTAAGATTAGGCTTAAAACTTTCCTTTTTGATCAAGCTTATAGTTAGGGCTGGATCAGACAACCCTGAACCACCCCTTAGTTATGCTGCTATAGGCCTAGGCTGCTGAGGGGGGGGGGGTCCCATAATGCACTGTTTCTTCTCATTCACCTTTATTTACTTGTTTATACTTCACTCTGTATTTAATCATTATTATTAATCTCTGGCTCTCTTCCACAGCATGTCTTTTGTCCTGTCTCTCTCCACTCAGCCTCAACTGGTCGCAGCAGATGACTGCCCCTCCCTGAGCCTGGTTCTGCTGGAGGTTTCTTCCTGTTAAAAGGGATTTTTTCCTTCCCACCGTCGCCAAGTGCTTGCTCATAGGGGGTCGTTTTGACTGTTGGGTTTTCGCTATATTATTGTAGGGTCTTTACCCACAATACAAAGCACCTTGAGGTGACTGTTTGTTGTGATTTGGCGCTATATAAATAAAATTGAATTGAATTGAATTGAAATGTAGAAGAGCAGTGTTGGGGGCAGGTGCACATGTTTGCACAAGTGCACTTTAATGTTTACTGTTGTGTGTATTGTTCTATGTAGCACCTTGGTCCAAGAGAAACATTGTTTTGTTTCACTGTGTACTGTGTATATGGTTGAAATGACAAATAAAACTTTTTATTATTTATTATTATTATTTTAGGTAAGGTGTGTTATGGGTCTCGATAAGGCTTTCACCAGGGTTGGCAGGAGGACAATGGCTCAGAGCTTTTTTTGACCAGTAAGTGTCTAAAGTTTTACAAAAAGCTTTATGCTTTGTGGTGGGCTTTGTGTGAGTTGCTTTGTGGGAGTGGGGGTATTTGTTTGGGAGGAGGTTGTAAGTTGTGTATCAGAGAAGGACTATTGGGAGGATTGTGTGTCACGGCTGGGTGCTGCAGGCAGGGCAGGGAGGACCTCAAAGCAGGACGCGGCAAGAGCGAACGTGTGCTTAATCACTTTATTTAAAGGTAGGGAATGCCAGACGCCGGGCAGGAGCCAGCTACACAAAACCAAACTCGACCTTGAAATCTCGAAACCTTGAACACTCGAACATCTCGAAAACTAAACACTCAGCAGACATCACATAGATGAACAGACGAGGACCCGAACCCAGAACAAAGAAAAACTAAGGGCTTAAATACACACAAGGGGATTAGGGCAAGTGAACACAGCAGGGGACAACAGGTGAACCAAATTAACCTAATGACACAGGGGGAAGTAAAACTAACACAAAGCACAGGGAACACGAGACTATCAAAATAAAACAGGTGACTCAGGGGAACAGTGACGCAGGCTAGACACGAGACAAGGAACTAAAAAAACAGGTTGATTTGGGCCCTTTGACCTCGTATGTCAAGCCCGTAATTGCAAATTTGGGCTTTATAATGGACAGTGACCTGTGGCTCGGGAGGTAGAGCAGGTCACCTACTAACTGGAAGGTTGGTGGTACAATTCCTGGCTGCTCCATTCTGTTTCCTTGGGCAAGATACTGAACCCCAAGTTGCACAACCATCGGAGTGTGAAGGAAGTGCTGGTGTGAATGGGTAAATGCAAACATGATGTATAAGTGCTTTGAATGCTGAGCTAGAGTAGAAAAGTGCTATATAAGAACTAGTCCATTTACCACAACAAGAACTGTTCAGCTATGTAAAGAGAAAGCACACTTTCTCAGCACATCTGATAACATCCCCTAATTAACTGTTTGCCTTCATGCTTAAAACTGCTGCAATAAAACCACTACTGAGGTACCCCAATTAAAAAAAAGGCATAGACATTAAGACAGTTAAAATCTGGAATTTTCAACTCTTATACCTCAAGTCAAAAAAACAAACAAATACTTAATTCACACCGTGAAGTATGGAGGAAAAGTTGTGCTGTTAGGAGATTTTGCTGGTGACACTGATAGAATTAATTCAGAAGACAAGGCAAATCCTAACCAACATCTCAACCACAATCTCTAACACACCATCCTATTTGGCTTGAACTTAGTGGGACCATCATTTGTTTTTCAGCAGCACAATAGGCCAGAACACACCTCCGGGCTCTATAATATCTATTTCACCAACAAGCTGATACTTTATATTTAAACTATGAAAAAGTATGTTTCTTGTTATATTGGAAGACTGAGCATATTATAGTTGTACCATAACTGAGTAAAAAGATGCAAAGCACTGCGAGTAAGAGGATACGATAACACCCACTGTGACTATAAAACATATTGTCTCTCTTTGACTTTCAGGTGTCTTAGGTAATTACTGGTATACCTGGTTCTTTCATGTCCATCAATCCAGCTTGCAGTTAATGAGTTTCCTAAAATAATGTACAAAAATATAAGTATGACTTAAATATGTAGCAGGAATAAAGAACTGCATGCAAGTCATACTGGGTCACTGGAAGTTTCATCCTGTTAAAAGGTGAGTTTTCCCCCTTCTCATTTCTTGCTCAAAGGACAATTACTTGCTTGTGTATCATTTCTTTGGAGTTTACTATGGAAACTGCCCCAAGATGAGTTACCTTATAATTAGTTGCTGTATTAAAAACAATATTAATGAATAGTTGTTTATTTGACTTTGCAGGAGAAACAAATACTTGATACTGTTGGCTGTTACTCACTGATGAGCTGATTTTCTGAGGTTCATGCTGGTCCTTGGAGCTTGCTTCTTCCTGCCAGTCTTCTGCATCTCCTGAGCACTCTGGAAGCCTGAGTCAGTTCCTTAAAGACTTCAGAGATTACTATTTGAAGGATGATAGACTCAGGGCTAAAGACTAGGTGGGAAAATAAATCCAAAACATTAAAACCTTAAAGGGAGTTAAGCTGTGAATAGTTGTACGGCGAACACCTCTGCTTGAAGGCAGCACAGTGTGAAATGTTATGATATTGCGCCCTCTCATTCTTACTCCCTCCCTCTTAAGCATTTCACTCTCACGCAGGCACGCACACGCACACACACAACCACAAGAGGAACCCTTACCCCTGACACACTGAAACAGCATGAGGAATTTTTATTATCTCACTAAACTGTCAGAAATGCATACCTAATGTTTTATGGTGGTAGACAGAACTAACAAGATAAAACTGAGACATATGCCTTATTTTATCTATTACAGTAAGTAAGACATCTAGAGTACCACATTTCCATATCTGCATAGTGTAAAATGTTATTTAACCATTTGGAAAATTTCTTTGTAGCCAGTCACTCTGGCAGCATCATGGGATATCCCTCTTCTACAGGATGGCAGGAATTACTGGGTCACAAGTCACAGCTTCAGTGTCCAGTTACACTAGACCGCTGATTCAGAGGAGGAATGGTGAAGCACGGGGGGTGGGTGGAACGATGAAGACAGAGCAACACGTGTAAAGGTAAAAGTATTCTGGGTAGTGAGACATTTACAAATGCAGGAAGTTACTTAACCCTTTATAGGGAGATTTCAACCCTAGAGTGTTAAAGGATTATGTGACATTTTTCAGACTTTTCAATTTTTGTGTTGCAAGTTCAATGACATTACTGTATATGGTTCTGTGCCCGTCCAGGGTTTAACATATTCATATTCAGTTCAATTCCGTTTTATTTATATAGCACCAATTCACAACAAATGTCACCTCAAGTTGCTTTAAGTGCTTTTTAAGGTGCAAGAACTTGGTGAGAGTGTGAAAGATATAGTGGTATGCAAAAGTTTGGGCACCCCTGATAATTTTCATCATTTTTCTTTATAAATCATTGGTTGTTCAGATCAGCAATTTCAATATATCATATAGAAGATGAACAAAGTGATATTTGAGAAGTGAAATGAAGTTTATAGGATTTATAGAAAGTGTGCAATAATTATTTAAACAAAATTATGCAGGTGCATAATTTTGGGAATCCCAACAGAAAAATGACATTAACATTTAGTAGATCCTCCTTTTCAGACATAACAGCCTCTAAACGCTTCCTATATCTTCCAGTGAGAGTCTGGATTCTGGTTGAAGGTATTTTGGAGCATTCGTCTTTCTAAAACATCTCCAGTTCAGTTAGGTTTGATGGTTTCCAAGCATAGACAGCCCACTTTAAATCACACCACAGATTTTCAATAATATTCAGGTCTGGGGACTGAGATGGTCAATCCAGAATGTTGTACTTGTTCCTCTGAATGAATGCCTTAGTATATTTGGAGCAGTGTTTAGGGTCGTTGTCTTGTTGAGGTATCCAGCTCTGGCGTAATTTCAACTTTGTCACTGATTCTTGAACATTGTTCTCAAGAATCTGCTGATATTGACTGGAATCCATGCGACCCTCAACTTTAACAAGATTCCCAGTACCTGCACTGGCCATACACTGCATGAAAAGGGTTTTTTTCGACAGTTACTGGCATGTAATATTGCCATGCACCTTGAGATTTAGGGCTCTCAGCAGGATGCTTTACTCAGAACAGAAAACTGTAGGGAACTACCAGGAACTGCCATGGACTTTCTGTGTCCCTGTTCCCCCAGATCCCCCGTCTCCTCAGGTCTAGGGCAGGCTTTCATATGTAAAGGAGTTTTCTGCGAGTCATACAAAAGCAAATCAAGTACTCACCAGTGGTCACCAGTACTCACCAGTGGTCCACCCCTCCCAACAGTTGTAACCAACATATTTTTATTTTGATATATATATATAATCAAATTTACATTATCATCTTTTAAGCTTTTTTCCATTACAATGTGACTTCGCATAAATTATTATACAGCAAAACATTCAAACAAGACTAATTCACAAGAAATCATTCTAATGTATAAATTAGAATTATATAGCTGGAAATATATTTTACGAAGTTTTCAGCTTTTGTCCCTTTTTCCAATGAGGCTGTGACCTTCTGTCTGTGAGCCTTTGTCATGGAGTTATTTGTGAACCCTGAACTTTAGTGGACTGAGGGGGATAGACAAAGGCTATAACTTGATTTTGGTGGGAAAAGCATACTCAATGTTCAGTTCAATTAACTGTAACAAAAAGTCTGTCACACCATCATCCGCTTCTGTGCAGTGGCTTCCAGTTAGCATTGAACATTCAGACAACATCCCATGAACGCTGCCATAAACGTTCAGTGAATGTTTGCAGACAACATTCACATGCATTAATGACATTAAAGACTACCAAGGCAAAAGTAATAAGAAGACTTTTATTTTGCTATACATGGATGTACAGAAGAGATATCAGCAAAACCTTTATGAGAAAAATTTAAAAATATTAAGCCAACAGGTTTTGGAATAAGACTTACAATAAAACAATTCACAGAAAATCTTTAATATCTGAAAATTATGCCAGACAAAAAGCATGAAGTCATTTAGAAAGTTTGATATTTTAAAGACTTAAATGCAGACTCCCCTCATTTCTAGGGGCAGTGCCCCATACTACAGTGCCTTGTGAAAGTATTCACCCCCCTTGAACTTTTCAACCTTTTGCCACATTTCAGGCTTCAAACATAAAGATATAAAACTTTAATTTTTTGTGAAGAATCAACAACAACTGGGACACAATCGTGAAGTGGAATGAAAGTTATTGGATGTGTCAAACTTTTTTAACAAATAAAAAACTGAAAAGTGGGGCGTGCAATATTATTCGGCCCCCTTG